>CAKNXH010064622.1:0-32364 GCA_932178445.1 Andricus quercusramuli | reverse complement strand
AAGAATCAAGTATTTTGATCATGGACAACCAAGGATAACTAGATCAATACGTATTACGACGGGTATATTCCAAGGAGACTCCTTCAGTGCATTATGGTTCTGTTTAGCGTTGAACCCACTGAGCAAAACTTTAAATAGCATGTCCCATGGGTTCCGAGTAAACGATAATGAGGATGGTCATCAAGTGACCCATCTTCTATACATGGATGACCTGAAGCTATACGCTATTTCGGACGAGAAACTGCAGCAAGTGATTGATGTTACAAAGCAGTTTTCCAATTATATCAACATGGAGTTTGGACTAGATAAATGCCGAACAGTGCATTTAACCAGAGGAGAATTAGGGATCGCAGAGATAGAGAACGTTTTCGAGAATGACATCGAGGCAATGGCAGAGGGCGAGTCATGTAAATACCTGGGTATTCTCGAATCTAAGGGTATTCAGCAAACGATAGTTAAGAAAAGCCTAACGACTGCCTTCACAAAAAGACTCAGATTGGTTCTGAAAAGTTCTCTGAACTCGGCAATCAAGATCAGGGCAATCAATCTGTTCTCACGTACTCCTTTGGGCTCATCAAATGGTCGAACACTAACCTCAAACGATTAAACAGAATCATTCGCGTAGAAATAACGAAACACCGAATGCACCACAGTAATTCGGCGATTGAAAGGGTAGTTCTACCACGACATAGAGGGGCCAGGGGCATTGTAGATGTCAGAAAACTGTGTGAGTCACAAGTTATACAGTTGCGAGACTATTTTAACAGCAAGCGAGATGTTACGCTTTACAACACCATCTGTAAAGCGGATCTTGACTACACGCCCTTGAATTCGTCCTCAGAGGAGGCCTTGAATATCAGGGCAGAAACCATAGAGGAATTAGAAACGCAATGGAGACAGAGAGCCATCCACAGCGAACACCCCAAAACGATAGATCAATATGAAGTGGATAGTGAGGCATCCAATATTTGGCTGAGAAAGGGACTCCTGTATCCTGCAACTGAAGGATTCGTCATTGCGATTCAGAATAGAGTTGTCAGCACCAGGAATTATCGCTAACACGTGTTACATCAAGACGTGGTTGACCGGTGCTGATTATGTGGAGATACCAACAAGTCCATCGAGCACATTATTGATGGTTGTCGCGTAATGGCTCAAAGAGAATATACGCACAGAAATAATGATGTGGCGGGCATTGTAAATCAACAACTTGCCCTAAACTTAGGACTCTTAACAGAATGGATGCTTTTCTATAGATACATTCCAATGTCCGTTTTAGAAAATGAAGATTACATCTTATATTGGGATGTGACTATCCAGACGGATCATTGCATCCGAGCCAATCGAACTGACATCGTGATGCGAGAGAAACAAGGTGGAAGAGTCTACATCGTCGACATTGCTTGTCCGCTTAACCGAAATTTGCAGGCAACCTATACAACCAAGATTCATAAGTATAGCGAGCTAAGGCATGAAGTTAAGGCAATATGGAGGAATGTGAAACATGCTTCTATTCATCCTATTGTGATTTCGGCTACAGGCAATGTGCACGCAAGATGCACTGAACATCTTGAACATTTAGGAGTCAGTAGGGTACTGACGGCAGCTCAAAAGGCTGTTTTATTAAACACCAGTCGCATTGTAAGAAACATCCTAGACCATCAGGAAGCAAGTGACTAACAACCTATGGCGTGATAGATGGTAGCTCTAAGAAAGCATCCAGAGGCGACTGGTGTCACCTTCAACACTGACGGCCGGTGTGTAAGGATAACAGCGGCAAAGCCAAACTGCAAACTACACCATGCTTCTAATTTTCTACCTACAGCATCATCGTAAATGATTTCAAACAACGTATTGAAATAACTTAGAACATCCTCATCTCATCAGTCATTTGACTTAGTCCGTGGCAATGACAAAAAACCGGGTTCACCCGAGAAAAAGTTTGAAAAAAAAATAGTACTGCACACTGTATCAACTGGTGCTGTCCTTTTTCTGCCAAAATGGTATCTGGCCACTTTAAATATACCCGTTGTCGAGAACGGGGTTCCGAGGTACGTGTAGGTGTTAATAATTCAAGTATGGTTCAATTTTTCCGCATAAGTAGCCAAAGTTTTTTCAACTTACCGCCTTTAGAAAAAGGGACGATCTTTGTTTTTTTGGGGGGGTTTAGCTGAAGGTCATTCTGATCGCAATACTCTTCCATAGATTGTAGTTTGTCGCGAGCGTCGTGCCGCAAAGTAGGAAAGATATGCATAATTAGAGATCTGACAGCATTCAGCAACACGCCCTTCATACCTTTCTTTATATAGAAGGCCACAATATCAGCCGCAAAAAGAATGGAGAGGAGAGGACCAAAGCTGTCACCATGTAGTACCCCCAGCATCACGTCGACTGTTTCCGCGTAGAACTCACCACATTTGACCCTCAGAACGGAGTAGCCATAAAATGCGACCAAAATTCGAATAATTTTTTCACTTACACTCAGGTCATTTAGATTGGCCCAAAGCTTTGTACGACGAGCGCATTGCGAGTTGGCCCTACATTTTTTTTTTTTTTGGGGGCTAAGGTTACGGGGGGGCCCCCCCCCCCCCCGTACTAGCATATTTGATTCGCTGGCGGCATGCATTATTTAGGAATTTAATTTATTATACAAGAATTCAGCGTCAACATAATTATTGAATATAAGCGGTGAATTTGACAAAGCAGCATGAAAGGTGTTTGCTTCCTTGTCATTCATTTTACAGACATTGATACGCCGCCAAATATGGTAGGGTCTTGGTCCCTAGAAACCTTAAGCACAGCATTGAAATCAAGAACAAGTAAATTATCTTATTGGTTTGAAATATTGTGCAAAGAGAAATCGTTAACAAGATTAGCGCGATAGATACCTAACCAACGTAAATCAATAGTACTGCAACCACTTTTCGTTAGGGAGGTAAATTGACCCACCCTATCAAAAAATGCACGACAATTGCGTAGTGCTAGGTCGCACGATTCTGGGGACTCCACCGATTTTTTGCATCTTTCATCAACTTGAACTATTTAGGGTTCCTATACGAGCGTTAAAAACACCAATTAATAAAAAATGTTTGTTTACACTGTGTGAGGAGCATAAAACATTCCAGAGTGTATCAATACGGAAGTCCCAGTTTGCTGATGGGGGAAACTATATATTGCTTATATGCAGAGAGAAGGAATTTTCGAAGGCCATTTCACAAATAGCCATTGATTACTAATTTCCAGTTTACAATGGGAATAGTCCGAGCAGTTCTTGACTAATGTAATTAGCCGTCCACTGCCACGGCCCTCACGTTTTTCTGTGACAGAAATAAAGTTATACAAATTCCTAAAACCACAGATGTTCCAAAAACAAACACCAAAACTTGACTTGAGCATCTCTCCAGATCCTGCAGGGGTTCCCCTGTTCACATACTTGTCAAGAGAGTTCCTTGAAGGAACGAGTTAAGTAAGTTTAGAAAGGTTGGTAATGGCTATTTTCCCCTCATACGTCATACTACCTAGCTGTGTGTTGTTCGAAGCGACATGTACATGTGACATCTTATTGTGTACAGGAGTTTCAGATCTCTCGACGTTATCAGGTCTGTAAATATGAAACCGAATTTGCCCATAGATTGCCCGAGCCGTCAATGTAGTTACCGTCAAACCGCGGCATTGGCCCCATTTCCTTGTTAACATCTCTGACAGATTTTCAACTCACAATACAAGTTTCATACCACAGTATAGACCATCGAAAAAGTTTGAAGACAGCGAATTTCAAGCATTGTTGGATGGGGATGATGCTCAGATGCAAGAATAACTCGCGGATCAATTAAAGTTGACACGAGAAGCCGTCTCCATACACTTGAGAGCCACGGGAAAGATCGAGAAGATGAAAATATCAAAAAAGGCAATACAGACATCGCTTCGTCCGGTTACTACTTATTTGCATTGATGGGACACACACTTTCTGAACAGCGGTTTCATATTTGAATCGGTGAATGTTAAAGGGGCAGTAGTCCAAGAAAGCTGACTTTTGGAAAAACGAAAAAAACTGTCCTGTTCCGAAAATATTGGGAAGTTGCCAATATTTTCAGTCCTTATATTATGAAACGATGAGGCTGCCCATATAGAACCCGAAAATGCAACAAAACGAAAATCGATGAAAATGGACAACTGCCCCTTTAACATTCACCGATTCATTTACAAACCGGTAAACACTTAAATAACTAGAACATTATTACCGATTATTTCCACTAGGCTCATTCTTCTTGAACCATTTAAGCTGTAGATGAATATTTTAACTCCCAGGCAGTTGCCACTTGTACGAGTTTTCATCCCTGCGTTTTTTCGATTAGCTGCTTCTTGGCTCAAAGCTTTGCAGATTTTAACAGAGTGAGGGTCCAAGTCATGCTCGATGAAAATATTTGCTCCTCTACATTTGGTCGATTTTAAAGGATAGCGTGCTTCACGGACCCTGAACGGAGTGAAAACAAAACAGGTCTCATTTTGCCAAAGTTAAATTTACCAAGGCGGCGAACTCCATTAATCGATTCCCGGTTAAGAGTTATACCCATTTTGGCTCCGAGTAGATTTTGCACTTATTCCTCCAGTGTAAGTGGTGCTTCCGATGACTCATCATACATGCCAAAAAGTATCAGGATGTTTCTTCTTGTAAACCTATCTAGCTGTTGAGCCTGCTTTGCAATCTTCATCTTCTGCTCGGCATTCTCCTTTCCTACAGCATCCATTTTGGATTCACATCTCTGCTAGCCTGCTGAGTTCTTGCTAGGACATTTTTCTTGACGAAATTTATTTTTGCTTTGAAATATTCTTCTAGGCTTAACATCAATTTCTGCTTCTGCTCTTACGTCGCTTCATTAAGGTGTGGGTGTGGAAGATTTATTACCTCAGTGCTTACAGCTTGGTTGCGCAAACGAGACTCAACAAATATAACTCATAACATTCGATAATTTTATTTGCTACTTCTTATTTTTTTGTGGAAATTTTCGGTCACAATGCAGAGGAATTTACAAACAGTTTGTAAAACTAATTCAGATTTCCATGTTTTCGAAACACAGAAAGCAAGCAGCCTCGGGAACCATAAGGCACGGTCTTTGTAACGCAATTACCACTTACACCCAATTCTTGGATTCTGTCCCCCCATTTTGACCGTCCTAGAACTGCTGGTCGACGCAGTTTCTCAGGGGGCAGGGCGAGAAACTGTTGCTACTTTCGCCCCGGAAGGGTCGGTGTGCGCGAGTACTCAGTCGAGTAGATTGTGCAATATTGTATTCCAATTGGAAACGGTTAGGCGGCTCAGACTGTTTACGTTTGGATCCCCCTGACCTATGGCCCGCTGCCGGTGACTTGGGTCCTGTGGTCAAAATCGACGGGGGCCTGGCTGACTTGCGTCCTCGCCCTCCGTTCCTTCTTTCGCTCTCCACTCGTCGCTTCACTCATTTTCCTTCGTCTCTTATTTCCCTAATTTTTCCTTCGCTCTTTTTCCCGGCTTGGCACTGGCAGCGTTCTCGACTATAGCCGCACATACTTTTGATGCTGGCGTCTTTTTTAGGTTTGCTTACTAGTTCGTCACTAACATTATTGTTATCCTATTATTAAACTATTGAGATGGCTAACAACATTTATGTACTTATATAAATAAAAGTGTGCTGATAACAAATATAAAATTAAAATCTATTCACTATTCAGTAAGAAAATTACTTGAGTTTCTCAAGATGTGATAAGATTAAAAATAAATATCTCTAAAAAGAGTCCTTTTTTCTATCAGGTTACATTTTTTCATATGTATAATGAATCATCTGATCCACATTATTCATAAAATTTAAGGAAATCTTGACAAATCCTTCAAAATCCCTTGAAATATGATCAAATCATCCTTTAAAATTTGATAAAGTCCTTTAAAATTTAATTTGAAATTTTTCAAATCTCTTGAAAACTTTGCAGCATACAAGATCTTCTCGTGTTTCTGAAATCGACAGAAATCATACAAAATCCTTGGGAAACGCTTGAAATACCCTACAATAATTAGAATCTTCTGTAGTCTTCGAAACTCTGTCAAATTTGTTAAAATTTTTCACAAAACGTTAGAAAACTACTCCACACTACAGGGTGGTAACAAATTTTGTTGTAAATTTATCGTTTTAGTTGAAAATACAACTGTTACATTTTTCATTGGAAATTCATTGTTTTTCTTTGAAAATTCAACAAATTGGTTGAAAATTACAGTTCATTGCTAAAGTTTCGTTTTGTTGGTTGAAGCTTAAACTATTTTGTTGAAAATTAGTTTTTTTTGCTTTATATTATTATTTGAAGATTGAACTCTTTTATGTAAATTAGTTTTCTTTTAGTTGAAAATTAACTTTTTCATTAAATATTTAAGCGTGCTATTTCTGTCCTGAAATTGATCATATTTCTTAGATGTTCTTGATCTTGATGTTATTTCTTCATTGTATAAACAAATTATGTAACAAATGATTTGAAAAATGAATCATAAATAAAAAATGATGTGTGCATCACAAGGCAGAGATGAATCGAGTCTTTCGTAATCTTTCGAAAATTATATTGTCAGATTTTTCCAGTTTTTTATTTATAAAATTAATCAGTAATATTCAATTCTTTTTATGATCCACCACACCTTGTCGCTAAAAGCAAGTAATTTTTCCATCATAATATTACCTCAAAATAAAATACTCGATAATTATAATATAATTTTATTTGGTATTATCATTTTTTATAACGAATAATATCACTTATGAATCATTTTTTGCTTGCACACACTCTTGCGCATTGAATCCAAAAGATAATAAAAGTCAGAAAGTTGTTCAATAAATGATAGACGAAAAAGAAAAGAATCAACATTTGTTCATTACTTGCATTGATGTAAAATTTTGAAAAATAACTATTCAAAAATCGCTTTCACATATCAGTCGTAAATTTAATAGTAACAATCTTCGAAAAAACAGAATCTGAAAACAATTAGGAATCGCGTCTGACAAGTTATCGTTAACTATGAGATTTGATTGCGCCCCACTGTGTCTGCCTGTGCGCGTGGATAATGTGGCTACGTGACCACACTAAAAAATTTATATCCCTATAAATTATACGCTGGGCCCAAAAAAAATGATGAAAACTCTGTTAGCAGTTAAGGCAATATAGTGTTTGGAAAAAGCTCGCGTCTGAAATCTCAAAATCATGCAACTCTCTGAATTTTTAACATTCGAAGAAAAAAAACTTTAATGGTCTTGTGAGGATTAGCACAAGAAAAAACAAAACAAAAGAAGTCTTGATAACCATCATACCTTTGCATTTAAATCTTTTTTATTCAATTTTGATCAGACTACGGATTACAAGGAATATTATGTTTTAGTTTATCTTTTTTCTATTGAATTAATGATACACATACTGTAGAGTATCTTCATTGGAAGGAACTTGTTTGAACCAACGTGGAAAGATTGGGTGACGTCTGCCTACAGGACATTCCTTCATTTCAATTACGCTCATCTCTTCGACTGCACCGCTTATCATGTTCATTTTTATTCTCGAATGATATCCATCTGCCTTATATATTCCAAGAAGAATCTCAGTATACTCCAGTATTGCAAAAACGTCACCATTGTAAGTCGATAAAACAATGTGTTCTCGGTTAGGCACAGGCACATATTTATTCTGTTCTGCTCGCAATTTAATTGGTAAATCGGCAGGAATAACATATCTCCGAAATTCGAATTGTCGGTTCTGATTTGTCTCTGGAATAAGCCGAATATATCCAAGTTTTGCAAGTGCATATCCAAGTACTTTATGCGAAGGTGGCCTGCCCGGAGAAGACACGAACCTGGCACGAAGAGAAGGCTCCTGAGAAGAAGTATTGGCACGGGATTGATGCTTGCTAGAAGAAGAAGAACTAGTATTGTGTTCGATATTGGGATTTCGTTCAGACTGTAGTGAATCGTAATTTGCAGAAGCTTTAATAAAACTTCTTGAGAAGATTGCCTGACTTTTGCCTACTGGACAATCGCTTTTTTCATCTGAAGTCAAATTATCAACTGCACCGCTTATCATGTTTATTTTTATTCGCGAATGACATCTATCTGTCCTATAAATTCCACGAAGAATCCCACTATCATCCAATATTGCAAAAATGTCATCATTGGATGTTGATAATACAATATATTCTTGGGTTGGCCCAATCACATAGTTCTTCCCATCTTTTCGCATTCGAATTTGTTTGACGGTGGGAAAGACGTATCTTCGAAATTCAAATTGTTGTTTTCTATTTGTGCAAGGAATAAGCCGAACATATCCAAGTTCTTCGATTGTACATCCAAGTACTCGATCTGAAGGAAGCCTGCCCAGAGGAGAAGTGGACCTGGCGCGAAAAGGAGCCTCTTCTTGAGAAATCTGTTCAGGCAAATGTTGTTGTCGAGCAGCAGAAGAAGAAGAAGGGTCAGGATTACGTTCGCTATAAGGTTGTTTGTCGGGCTGTGTACTGCATTCTGCAAGAAGGAATAGAAGATTCTTTTATTTGTCCAGCACATTCATGTGTAATATTTTTTGCTAAATTCAATATCTTTTTGCAGAAAGCATCTTTCTGAAGATTCAATAAAAATTATGAGGAATAATTTTCAATTATAAGGACTCCCCATCATACATTTTTCTTCTTAAATAAACATATCTGCTATACGAAAACCTCCATAAAATAAACAGTTTTTAGTATATCCAATTCTTTGGAAAATATACTTTTACTAAGTTTTTACTGTCAAATAACATTAAGCGAACAATCATTTCAAAAGAATCCAAATAAAGAATTGAATTGCAATTATTTCAACATTCCATAAAGAAGATTTGAGCGTCAAAACTTTCAAATTGAAAATGTTTAAGGCTCACCGTATTTTAATTTAACTTAACTCATTATTTCATTTTTGGAATTTATTCTGAATTCTTTAAAATTCTCCTGGACTTCTTTTGAATTCAAAAGAACATTAGACATATTGTTAATGTACGTTAGTTACTTGCAGTTAGTTTTAGTCACATGTATTGATTTAAAAATATGATAATATTATTGATATATAATATACAATACACTAGCTGTTACCCGCGTTATTCGCATTTGACCCCATGTCTGGCAGGCCCCCCCCCCCCCCCGGGCGGCGGGGGGGGCGATATAAATCTGTCGGAATTTCGTGGGGGTTCACATGCGCCCCCGGCCTTCAATACTATTATGCCCTGTCTGAGATCCCAAAGAATATGTGTGCATAATTTGGTGCCGATTGATAAAAAACTGTGGATTTGCATAAGAATTATACGTTTTAGGCCACTTGATTTTATATATTAGATAATAATATATAATATGATGCAAAGTCACACGTATGTGAAATAACGACTTTATTAGTGTCAAGATTGTCCCTCGCAGATAGTGATATCATTTTTATTATGATCATTTTAATTAAGACATTCTGATCTCGAATGGAAGGTAAAAGGTTTTATGTAGAAATTGAGTCAACACGACAACTTTCGAAGAAATTATCAGATTAAATAATCTGACTGAATGTCTCATTAAATTTTCATTTGTGTAGAAATAGTATTTCCATACAAATGTATGGAAATCTGCGTTTTTGGAGGTGAATTGAAATGCATTTACATAGCATGCAGATATATATATTTTTTGTATTCCTAGCAGCTTCCGCACTGAGATGAAAATAAATAAAAATGTAAGGCAGAAAAACAAATTTCACAGGTGAAGAAATTCTTTTCTAATTCATTGCTGCGCTTTATTTCAATCCATATGATTCTTATGAACGGAATTTATATGGATTAGAAAGAAGGAAGGGAAGAGAGGAGAAGTGGAGTGAAATTAAGGGAATGACGAGATGGAGAAGTGAGGGAAGTGATGGGATTGGAAAAGTGAGATGTGAGGGTTTGGGAAGTAGGGGGAACGAGTGTAATTGGTGAATATGAGGGGAGCGGATGTAGAGATAGTAGAAGTGAGGAAAGTGAAAAGTTAGAAAGTATGAGAAGTGGGGAATGAGAGGAACGTTAGGAGTTGTGATGTAGAGGAGGGAGAAGTATGAGAAGTAAAGATGTTATATTATTATATATTTACCAATAAAATCAAGGAAAACGGCAAGAGCAAGGAATAGAGTACCCACGGTGATTCTCATTTTTTCCTAATCGAGTAGAAGATGAGAGTATATGGCAGTAGATGATACTGATTCAGCGTTTTTGAATTCCACGAAGCCAATTGTGATATGCTGACTGTCCCTTTTTGACTTCCTGCCCCAAAAGCGCAAAAAAAATATCCACGTCGGATACGGACAGCCGCTAGTCACTATCTTACTCGACATCGTAAATTTAAGCCTGGAGACAAACACTTATTTATTCAACAATGAAGTTCCATAGAGATTTACTAGTCTATGTCCTTGTGTACCTGCATGTCATAGAACAAATAGCGGTATCTGAAAAATTATATCGACATACACAGAGTTTAAACAAAGATTAGAACCTTCATATTTATTCCTCCAATTTTACTTCTTCCGAAGCTTTATTAGTGCACAATTTAATATAATGAATTCATGAGATATCGTTTATCGATTTTTGTCATAATGACCCAAATATAATTTTTTTATAAACTATTTTAATTTCATATGCACTGCGTTTTAATTATGGGAAAAATACTCAAAAAGTAAAGAAATCTTTAGAATTCAATTCCAATTCCCATAATTTTAAATTTTTTCATTAAAAAATAGCTCTGTAGCTATTATTTAAAAAAGCGTTCGTATATAGACTATCAAAAGTGTTAATGAATAGATTTCAAGCGACACAGTATGAACACGTTTCGTTTTTGTCAACTTACAATGTATAAAGTGGGTAGAAGATAAAATTGCTTTTAATTTTCCTGATGTCCTAGAAATTGCTTTGATTTTCAAATTAAACTTTCGGTCTGGTTTGAGATTTCAACCCATACTAGACTTTCGTGTTTTTAGGGCGGGTTACGAACCTGATACCCGACCCGACGTCAATTTGTACTCCCCTCGGAAGTAACGTAGCCGTTGGCTAAAAACGTATTTCACATTTATTCTGCGTTTTTACGCTTCTTTAAATTACAATCATAAATCAAGAATAAATAAAAATAATAAAATGTCACACTTTTGAGCCCAAAATGGTCTTAAAAGAGAGGGAACAGGGTGATTCTTCACCAAAATAGGGGAATAATAGAGAAATAAATTCTTTGAAACACCACTAGTGTTGATACCATATGCAACTCAATATGGAAAGCTCTAAATTCTTGAGATTTTATGTGACAATATGTTGCATTGCCAACAAAAAAGTTTAATTTCCAACCAACAAAGATTTGCTACCAAAACAGACAAATTTTTAACCCAGAAAGTCAAATTTTCAATCAAATATTTGAATTCTCAAGGAGGCACGTAGGGATCTGTTTATATGTCAGGGTTTTCTGAAAACCTTATATCCTGATGATTTTTTTAATTTTTTGTAAACTAGTACGTTCAAGAAAGGAAATTTCCCATGAAAGGTATGAGATCGGAGGGGAAGTTTGCAAAGGATTTAATAATATCGATTGTATCAGAGATTCGTCTTTGGGTTGAATGTGAATCTATTATATCTTATTGATAAAGTCAAAAGAGTTTTGGGCGTGTGCGATAGAGTTTCCTGTGAAAGGATTCAGTTCTTTGGTAAGGAAGCATGCTAGGTTGTAAGTTGGTTAGTTTATTGTGCTGACGATCAGTTTGATTGAAATGTTGTTTTTGTGGATTTTTGTGAGCCGCTGAAGGTGTGCAGAGATGGGATCAATAGATATTATTGCAGATATTATTTTGCTGTTAAGTTCAAAGTCTTTTAGAAGGGTTTTTGTTTTGCTGACTATTGTTATTGTGGGTCTTTTTACATTTTTTTGTGAGTATCGTCAGTTAAGAGGTCCATGATTTTCTTGTTTTAGTCTTGTTTAGTCATTACTACTGGTGGTTTGCCTTTGCCTGTAGTTCATATTATGATGTCTTTATTCCGATTGAGTTCTTCAATTGCTGTTTCTACTTGTTCCGTTAAGTTTTGTTAAGCTGTTCTGGGTGGAAGGGTATATATTGCGAATTCCAAAATACTGATGATTTCGTCTTTCAAAATTTTGGAGGGAATTACTTTAAAATTATGTCCTTTAGAGGTGGCTGTAATTATTTCATTGCTGAAAGGCTAGTTAGAGATTTTTTCTCCTGTGTTAGGTAGTGCTGTGTGCCTTACTGAAAGTAATTTGTCAAATTTGATTTTTTGTTTTTGAGTGTAAAGATTTTTAATCCGTTGTGATTGGTCAAATGATATGCGGTCCAATGTAGACCAAATGTCAAATCCGAGGTTATTTGATAGGTAAAGGTGAAGTTTTAATAGTTTTTTTAAGGTAGTGTGCAAGACAAATTTGGTATGGTGTATTCTTTCTTTCAAGAGAAGCGAACTTGTTTTATGTAGAATTAATTTAGATTTAGATGTTCCCAAATGGTTTTTCATTCATAAGAATCTTCGGACGATTTCTTTTTCCCTGCTGTTATCCGGATCGCTGCCAGCCGAATCAGACGATTTGAAACATTGCAAAATGCCGATAGATTGTTGCCGCATTTTCCTATGTCGTAGCATGAGTTGAACTCTAGTTCGAAAATTCGAGAAATTCTTGATGGATAAAAATGGTTCAATCTGTAAGTTACTAGTTACTAGTGTACTAAAAATTCAGGAATGTCTATTTTGTTTCTACAAAATAAGGTGCTGTCTCATCTGATGTCGTTGTGGTAAAAATATCTAATAACTACACTTTTGACGGTGTATACTCTCTCCTATACCACCCGGGATTGCGATTGGTTGAGACCTCGGACACACCCGCAAAACTTTCGAGGCTATGAAGGCACAAGAAGTCCAGTAAGTATTGAGCTAGAGTTATGGAAAATGGAGGTGAAAGACGATGAAGCATTCCACATTTACAATCCTGTTGCCCAACCTGCATATCGGGTTGCAGAAGGCTACATGTTTGTAACAATAGCAGAAGCTACAAATATTTTTGTTAATGTTTAATGTTGAAACGAAAAAACCAGCTTGAGTTTGTTAGCCTGGCCTTTGATAAACTTCGTGCCGCGGGAGGGAGCTCCAAACCCAGTGTGTTAATTCTAATTTCAATTATGTAATCTCGTACATTTCTGTAGATGTACCAATATCTCTTGAAATTTATGTATACTCATTGGAATATATAAATAAACTCATACTTTGGCAATAATGAAGTGTTTCCTTTGTTCAAGCATTTTGTTCCAAGTGCGGTCAAGATTTTCTTGGATTTTGTACCACAAATTGAAAACTTGCTTTGAACTAGTCAAAATCTGAAAAAAATGTTAGAACCTGGGCGCAATCCATGAAATCTTATTTTTAACTCAATCTAAGAGAATTTCAAAATTTTTTATAATTTTTGAGATATGAATAAAAATGTACAAGAGCATCTGTGTATCTATTGTTTTTAATTTAAAATCAAAGTGTTGGTTAGAATATCTACTATCACACTTTTTGTTGAGAATTCACCGTTCAGTTTAAAATTCATTCTGTTAATTGCACATTTTTTTCATGTAACATTAATTTTTTCAAATGAAAATTTAACTATTCTATTTTTGGTTACAACTTTATATTTTTTGTTGCAAATTCGTCTTTTTTGCCATAAAATTAGTTTTCTTGTTTGGAGCTTTATCCTTTTGGTTAAAACTCCACTCTTCTGGTTAAGGTTTAACTATTTTCTTGATTTTTTGTTATGAACATTCGTCTTTGATACAAATTTAATGATCTTGGTTGAAAATTCAACTTCTTCCTTCAAAATTCAATTGTTTGATGGAAATGTAATTTTATTGGTCAAAGTTTTTGGGACAAAAGTTTAACTATTTGGTTAAAAGTTTGCGGTTTTCGTTCAAAATTCGTTTTCTTTGTTCGGTAAATAATTATCTTCTTACTCAAAAATTCATCTTTTTAATTAAAGATCATTTTGTTGATTGAAAATCTTACCACTGTGTTGAAAATTTGTTTCTTTCATTGGAAATTTATTTTTTACCCGAAGATTTAACTCTTCTATTTCTGGTGGAAAATGTATCTTCCTACGTTGGAAGTTGAAAATTTGGTTGAAAATTAGAGTATGTTTTTAAAAATTCGTCTCTTTGGTGGAAAATTAATCTTCCCTGGTTGAAATCGTTAAAATATTATTTATGTCTTATATCCTACGATCAGCGAACGAACTATTTGAAATAGCTTCGACCCATGATGCCCCATGATTACCTTCTACCTCCACGTTATTCTCTTAAATAGGTTATTGGCTCAAACCGGCGGAAAAGGGTAGAGCGGAATTTTAACGAATAAAGTAATTTCGAATTTTTTATTATACTACTCAGTGAGAATTGAACCATTAAACAAGGAAAATCATGAAACTTGGGAAATAAAAATGCAGGCATAAGAAACGGCGCTTGGACATACACCAACGGAGAAAATGTCCAACCGGAAATCATCGATGGAGACGCAGCATCACAGGCAAATGCGAAAAAATTGGATGTCGCATACAGTAAGTCTGGGAAAACTACAGTCAATTTATCAATCAAGCGATCTGGCCGGAAAAGCACATTATTTTTCACAAAAAATATCACTCTTAACATTAATAAGCTTCATCCATAATTCCAGAAAGTAATACATTTTAACGATTTACAGCGCATGAATATTGCGCAAACATATTAAAATTGTTTGCAGAATTTCCAAATTTCCTATGAAAACAAATAACCCATGATTCAGGATTGAACTTATTATATAAATTCAGTGAGATACAAAAGGAAAAAAGTCTATCACCCGACAGACTCTAAGTCAGTTCTGGACCCTTGTAGGTGTTTTTTAATGTAATGCGCTCTGAATTCGTTATAGATAGGACAGTGGAGATGAAAATGAGAAATATCTTCAAACTTCATCAAGTTACATAGACTTCAAATTTGATTTCAACCAATTGCATACGCCGAACATTTCAAATATAGTCTGATCTTGGTGGAGTCTGAAAGTTTTAATTGACTTAATTATTAATTTTGATTTTTCTACGGTAACCGCATGAGGGTGACTTAAGTAGGGACTCAAATTGCGAAGCCCAATTAAATTCTATACTTGCGGCGATAGGCTAGTCCAACTCGCAGAAGTTCCTGAGACAAATCTTATGTTAGTCCTCATTCATATTAGTTAGAGAAATCTAACAATTATAGGCGCGTTCGGAAGCTCTGACGCTTACCTGATCTAATCCCGTTTTCACTCGGATAATGTGTGCAGACGTGTTTTTAGGTTTCTAATGAATTATGTTTAGACTTATTCACAATACTGCACACTCTATAAATTGGTATCGTCCCTTTCGTGCCAAATGGCCTTTGGCGACTTTAAATTCACCCGTTGTCGAGAATGGGGTTCCGAAGTACGTGTAGGTGTTAATAATTCAGGAATGAATTAATTTTTTAGTATAATTGGGCGAAGTGTTTTTAACTGTAAATATGAAATCGGAAATTTACCATAGATGGCCGTAGCTGTTAATGTAGTTACCATTAAGCCGCGTCATTCGCCTCATCTTCTTGTTGACGTTACGGACAAAGATTTTTAACTCACAACAATAAAAGTTTCACAAAACAGTATGGACCATCGAAAAAGTTTGAAGACAGCGAATTGCAAGGATTGCTGGCTGAGGATAATGCTCAAGCGGAAAGATCCGGCCGATGGGAATATCAAAAAAAGCAACACAAAGTGATTTTGCTTCATGATAATGCACCATCACACGCAGCAAAACTGATCAAGCAAACGATTCGGGCGTTTATTTGGGAAATATTGGCCCATGCGGCTCACTCACCAGACCTGGCTCCGTCCATGGGGTCGGCGGTTATCTACGTTCTATGGCTTCCTTACTTTTTTTTTATTATATGGAAAGCGATTTGCTCCTTTATTTGTGAACCCAAATTCCACATGCACACCTGACATTTCGAAAGTAGTGCTTGAAGCAATCACCTCAACGACCGCAAGTGTCAGTCGCCGTCCTCATTGCTACTTATTTGCTGCGATGGGACATGCACGTGATTCCGTTGGCTCGAAAATACATGCCAAAAAGTATCAGGTTGTTCCTACTTGTAAGCCTATCTAGCTGTTGGGTCTCCTTGAGATTACCATCTTGTGGTCAGCATTTCTCTTTTCTACAGCATCAATTTTCGCTTCACATCCCTGCAAGTCTTCTGATGTGCTTTCTATGATATTTCTTTCTACGGAATGTATCTTAGCTTTAAGCTGTTTTTCTGGGCTTGACATCAAGCTCTGCATCTGCTCCTAGATCGTTATATTAAGTAGCTGGTGCGAAAGGTTTATTACCTCTGCGTACGAGAAGGCGTCAAAAGTACAACAAAACTAGAAACACTTTGCACATTAGCAATGTCTGTTCCCTATGAATATCCACCCCAAGTTTAGACTCGCAGCAGCAAAAACGAGAGTAACATCAGGGCATCACAGCATTGAGGAAAATTGTTGACGCAAGTCAGACACTTTAAACTCTCGGCGTAAGACGGAACAACAACAAAGATGTCCTCACAGCTCGGCGAGTACTCAATCGAGTATATTGTGCAATATTGCATTTCAATTGGAAACGGTTGGGCGGCCCTGACTCCTTACGTTTGGATCTCCCCGACCCGTGGCCATGGCTTTTTTCATGCAACCCCCGAAACAGGACTCAAACTGAGAGTACGGTGCACATACATTTTTATCTGACTTCGGATTAGCAAAAATATCATTTTCAGATTAGATATTCTTAAATTGTATTAATGGTAAACCTACTGCAGAGAATCGTCACTTTTAAATAAGACAATTTTTGTAAGTTGACAATTTTGGATAAAAATGAAATTTGAAATTATTTCTTGAATAGAAAACTTATTTTGTTCCAAATTTAAAGCAATCGAATTTGGTCGTGCGAATTTCTTGTCTTATTTGAAAAACAATTCAACTTTTTGAAGAAAACCGCGACTGAAACTTTTTCCGTTTTGCTAACTAGTTCGTAACTCACATTATTATTATCTGATTATCAAACTGTTGAGGTGGCTCGCAACATTTGTGTACTTTTATAAATAAAAGTTTGCTGTTGTCAAATATAAAATCGGAATCCATTCATCATTCAGAAAGAAAATTACTTAAGGTTCTCAAGATGTAATAAGATTAAAAATAAATGTCTTGTTTGAGCATTGGTCAGTCACTCAACTGCTAGTGGAGTGTATTGGGGTTCAAATAACAGGCAAATTTTATTTGTAAAGGAAAGAGTTTATTCTTGGGCATAAAAAACCTCCACTTGAAGAGTGGAGGAAAAAGCCGAGAATCAAATAGTTTTCACAAGATGAATCAGAAATTACAGACCTTATAAGAGCATGTATAACTATAAGGATGGCCACCGGTCCGTCACACTTTAGTCCATACAATTGACAAACAGCCAGAATCCAAGACTAGACTCCTTCACAACCAATCCATCACGAGACTCGTTCACACTTAATCCAAAACACGATACTTGTGCACACTGAATCCAAAACACGATAGTCGTTCACACTCAATCCAAAACACGTTACTCGTTCACACTCAAATGGAACCTCTCATCACGAAGGCTTAAATTGAACTATCGCAAACTGTTAAGAAGAACATTAATTATATAGGTCAAAACAAATTCCTTAATCCATTGCATATAAAGCCGTGCGAAAAGGTTCCATTCTACCTGCTCGGCGCTGACCTTCGAGCTACGCGCAGAGCTTACAGTTTTATTTTCAGGTGCAGCCCCTTTTCCAGAAATGAATAAATTAACAAAAGGAAAGAAACTAAGACTAACTCTCGACAGTTCCAAATGACAGTAAAAAGTAGCCAAACATCCCGCCCGCCTTCGTCCGCAGGACGGAAATATAACCAAGGGATTGAATGTCAGATATATGCTACAACAAGGAGTAGTACATAAGGATACAGCCTAGCCATACGCCCAGTCTGGCTATGATGTCGCAGCACTTGGTGATGGTAGAGAGGGAGGACAGAGATTCGCGATGTGACGACGTAGGGTATTAGTGGCCGTTTTTACTGTAGCCACCCTAACAATATTGTCAGGGTCAGGATGAACCTCAACAACGCGTCCCAAAGGCCACCTCGAGGGTGGATATCGTTCGCCCTTAACAAGCACCAACTGACCCACAGCGAAGTTTCCGTATGGACTGCGTCATTTGTTCCGATCCTGAAGGTGCTGGAGGTATTCCAGTGACTAGCGTTTCCAAAAGTTGTCACGGACACGTTGAAGAAGTTGGGAACGAGTCAGGCGGTTCTCAGGTATTTTTGGAATTCCAGCGTCAGGAATGAGGCTTATATTCCTGCCAATCAAAAAAAAATGAGCCGGGTAAGGTAAGCATTGAACATCCTCTTGAGTTCTCGGGCGGCTCCCTGGAAAGTTGTGTCATTGTCGCTGTACAACTTGCGGCAGTCACCACGACGACCAACAAACCGGCGATATGCGGGCAGGAACGTAGCCGTGGTTGCGTCACTTACAACTTCCAGATGAACTGGATAGGCCCAGCGTTGTCCAGACCCGAAGAAATGAACAGCCACGCCGGAGTTACTTGATCAGCTGGAAGATATTTCATCAATTGTGACGCCAGGCGGGGCTTCACGCGTTGACAGATTATACAGTTTTAGTAAAGACCCATTCGTGGTCAAAAGTGCGAGTTCCGCGCGAAAGGCGCCCGTCTGAGACACTCGGATGATCGCTGCGCGAGCGTCATCAATCTCTGAAGAAGTCAGAAATGACAAATTAGGCATTTCTCCCATCTTCGTCTCTGAAGATTCTACAGGGAGCGGCGACAGTATACCACTAGGCGGATCAGCCGCGTTAGTGTCGAGAACCGTGTCAGTAACTCCGGTTCAGGGATCTGATTTCGCTCGTACATTAGTCGCTGAGCATCCGGCCGATCTGGCCAATCCGCTGAGGGCAATGAGAGCCATTGTGGTCCATGCCACCATTTCCAATACCTTTAAATTCATCAGGCCTCACTTCACAAGATACGAGATCAGCCAAACTTTCCTTGATAGACACGTGCCTCCACTCAGCCGAGGGCAGCTCGGTTTGGATGAAGGACACGCAGTTATCAACAAAGGGTTTCCAATTGCATGGGTGTTTGCGTAACCACGCAAGTACTACTTGTCTGTCAGACCAAGCAAAGATAGGTAGATCTTTAAAGAAGGGCAGCTTCTGAATGTGACAGACAAGTCTCACAAGCAGAGTAACTGCGCTCAGTTCGAGATTCGGGATGCTTATTGTCTTGGCAGGACTTAGTTTCAATCATAAGAAGCGACAACTGGTGACGGCCGTCATCAAGCTGGATTGCCAAATAAACCACTGCGGCATATGCGTGAGAAGATGCATCCGAGAAGCCATGAAGCTACTACCGAGAGTCTGGAGAAGCTCTCAGCTGGCTCCCAGATTTGAGAAACAGGAACACTTTCTATTTGCCCCAACTCCTCATAAACTTTCATGAATGCACGATACAAGATCGCCAGGCGACTGTCCCGGGCAAAGCGACGGTGTGTCGTGGAAAGCGAACACAAGGCCATTCGTCGGGTTTCAGCAGAGGCCTTCGGTGGCTCCGATCGCAACGGAAGCCGAATGATATATCAGCCATCGGGAGCGCGGACATGAGTATCAAGAAACAGTCGCTCGCAGGTCTCATCCTCAGGTTTCATTTTGGGACTATTATTAGAAAATTCTTCCAGCGTCAAAAAACGTTGCAGAGCCTCCTGCAGGTAATTATCATGGACACAATGCTCAGCTGTAAGAGAGGCTCGTGATGGGGGGTCCGCTCGTCGTGACAGGACGGAGTGAGTCGATCATGAAACTCTAACCCCAAAGCAGTATCCTGGGCAATTAAAGGTGAAAGTGGAAAATGGCGCAAGCCAGGTCGCAGGATCCGAAAATGCACATCGGACATCAAGACGAAATCGAATGACTTGCGTTTGTAGAAGTGAGGATCAGATAATAAAAGATCACCATACTGGCTTAATTCGAGGTCAGTGCTCAGATTTGAGGGAAGGTTTAAAGTACTGCTCGGCGCTGACCTTCGAGCTACGCGCAGAGCTTACAGTTTTATTTTCAGGTGCAGCCCCTTTTCCAGAAATGAATAAATTAACAAAAGGAAAGAAACTAAGACTAACTCTCTACAGTTCCAAATGACAGTAAAAAGTAGCCAAACATGTCTCTAAAAAGAGTCCTTTTTCTACCAGGTTATATTTTTTCTATAGAATGGATCATATGATCTACATTATTCATAAAATTCGAGGAAATCTTGTCAAATCCTATAAAATTCCATCGAAACATGATGGAGTCATATTTTAGAATTTGATGAAATCCTTTCAAATTTAATTAGCATTTTTCAAATCTCTTAAAAACTTTGCAGCATAAGAAATCTTTTCAAATGTTTGAAATTGCGATAAATCGTTTGTTGAAATTTCTTACAAAAGTTTCAAAAACTACTTCAGACTTCCAGGGGATAACAAATTTCGTTGTAATCTCATCTTTTTACTTGCAAATGCAGCAACTAAAATTTCCATTGTAAATTCATATTTTTTGTTTGAAAATTCAATTAACTGGTTGAAAATTACACTACTTTGCTAAAACTTCATGTTGTTGGTTGAAGATTGGACTATTCTGTTGAAAGTTCGTATGTTTTTGGTTGAAAATTCATTTTTGTGAGTTGAAAATTGAACTGCTAGGTTAAAACTTCAGCAACGTTATCTAATCATTATTTTATTAGTTGAAGATTGAACTCTTTTATGACTTTATAACTCTTTTATAATTAATATTCTTTTAGTTGAAAATTATTTTTTTTCACTAAAGATTTAAGTGTTCTATTTCTGTCCTAAAATCGATCATATTTTCCAGATGTGCTTGATCACGATGCTATTTGTTCATTTCATAAACAAATGATATAAAAAATAATTTAAATAATGAATTATACATACAAAATTATGCATTTATCACAAGGCAAAGGAGAATCGAGTCTTTCGTGATATTTCGTAAATGATATTGTCAAATTTTTCAGTTTTTTGTTTATAAAATTAATGAAAAATATCGAATAACACCTTTTTATGATCCACTACACATTGAATCCAAAAGATAATAAAAGTCGGAAAGTTGTTTACCAAATGATAGACGAAAATGGAAAGAATCAACATTTGTTCACTACTTGGATTGATGTAAAATTTTGAACAATAACAACTGAAAAATTGTTCCCACATATCGGTTATAAATTCAATAATAAAATTATTCGAAGAAAACAGAAACACTGTGTCTGTCATTGCGCGTGGATAGTGACGCAAAGCGACTGCAGCAACAATTAATATCCCTATAAATTGTTCGCTGTAGCTAAAAAATAATAGTTATACTTTTAGCAGTTAGGGCAATATGATGCTTTCAAAAAAATCTCGTCTGAAAACTCGAACTCGTGTAACTCTTTGAATTTTGATTATTCGGAGAAAAAAAATTTGGATGACCTTGTCGGGATTAGCAGAAGATAAAAAAAAGAAACCTTCATAACCATAATATATTTGCATTCGAATCATTTTATTTCATTTTGATCCGACGACGGATTACAAAGAATATTATAGCTTAGTTTATCTTTATTCTATTGAATTAATGATATACATGCTGTAGAGTATCTTCATCGGAAGTAACTTCTTTAAACCAACGTGGAAAGATTGGGCGACGTCTGCCTACAGGACATTCCCTCATTTCAATTGCGGACATAACGTCAATTGCACCGCTCATCATGTTTATTTTTACTCTCGAAACAAATTCATCTGCCTTATATATTCCAAGAAGAATCCCAGTATACTCCAGTAATGCAAAAACTGAACCATTGGATGTTGATAAGACAATATGTTCTCGTGTTGCCACGGGCACATATCTATTCTGTTCTGCTCGCAATTTAATTGGTAAACCGGCAGGGATAACGTATCTCCGAAATTCGAATTGCCGGTTTGGATTTTCCAGGGGAATAAGCCGAATATATCCAAGTTTTTCAAGTGCATATCCAAGTACTTCATGAGAAGGAGGCCTGCCCGGAGAAGACCTGGACTGTTTGGCAGAAAAAGAACTAGGATAACGTTCGACGTTGGGATTCCGTTCATACTGTAGTGAATCGTAATTTGCAGAAGCTCTAATAAAACTCCTTGAGAATAATGCTTGCCCTTTGCCTACTGGACAGTCCCTTCTTTCATCTGGAGTCAAATTATCAACTGCACCGCTTATCATATTTTTTTTTTTCGCGAATTATTTTTATCTGTCCCATAAATTACACGAAGAATCCCACTATAATCCAATATTGCAAAAATGTCATCATTGGATGTTGATAATACAATGTATTCTTGGGTTGGCACAAGCCTATATTTTTTCCCATTTGTTCGCATTCGAATCGGTTCATCGTTAGCAAACACATATCTTCGAAATTCAAATTTCTGGTTTTGATTTCTGCGAGGAATGAGCCGAACATATCCAAGTTCTTCTATTGTACATCCAAGTTCTCGATCTAAAGGAAATCTGCCCAGAGGAGAAATGGATCTGGCACGAAGTGGAATCTCTTGAGGAGATGCCCGGTCAGGTGAATGTTGTCTGGCAGAAGAAGAACCAGGATTATATTTACCAATAGGACTCCTGCTAGCAGGAGACCTGGACCTGCCACGAAAAGGAGTCTCGTCTGGAGGAATCCGGTCAGGCATATGTTGTTGTCCAGTAGCAGAAAAAGAAGAAAAAGAAGGACCAGGATCACGTTTGCTATTAGGATTCTCGTCTGTCGTTGAACTGCATTCTGCAAGAAGGAGTGGAAGAATAATTTTCTTTTGTTCAGCACATTTACGTCTAATATCTTTAGCTGAATTCAACGTTTCTTTGCAGAAACCAACTCTCTGATGATTCAATAAAAATTATGAGAAATAATTTTTAATTATAAGAGCTCCTCACCGTACAATTTTCTTGTCAAATAAACATACATTTTTTGTAGAAGACGAGTGCATACACGGTTCAGTAACCTTAATGACAATTGATTTAATGCCTTCAAGATGAATCATTATAATGAAATGAGGGGTTTCCGGTTTCAATCTTGTTCACGACAAGTCGACAAAATACGTAGTTTTTGCACATAATTGAAACCCGAAACAGGTCCTTTTATTAACCTTAATGACAGTAAACGATTTTCTGCTATACGAAAACTTCCATCAAATAGACAGTTTTTGATCTATCCAATTATTTGGCAAATATCTTTTTACTCAGTTTTTTCTGTCAAATATAACTTGAGCGTCAAAACTTTCAAGTTGGAAATCATGTAGGGTCACGGTGTTTGAATTGAAATTAACTCATTGTTTTATTTTTAGGATTTATTCTGAATCCGTTAAAATTCTCCTGAAATTCTTATAAACTTTATCTCTCATGTGAGATTAACGTATGAACATTTAGGGTTGTCTTAGAGGTAAAAATGCTACTGTTCAAACATGTAGCAGTTTCTCAGGAATTTACATGCGCCACGGTGCCCCCTTCCCATTCGCCCTCCGCCAACAATACTTTTAAGACCTATCTGAGAGCCCACAGAATATGTGTGCATAATTTGGTGCCTATTGGTCCAAAACTATGGATTTTCATAAGAATCATACGTTTAGGCCTCTTGGTTTTATATATCAGATAATAATATATAATATAATAATAAATATAGTAGGATTGAAATTTAACTATTTGATTAGTATTTAAAAATTATTGTTAAAAAGTAATTAAGTTTATTGAAAAATTAAACCATTTTCTTGAAAATTCATCTTCTTTGCTTGAAAATTCAACTGTTTCAAGAAAAAATTAGCTATTTTGTTGGAGATTCATCTGCCTTATCCTTCAAGCGCTCCCGTGGGCAGCAAATTAGCCGTCTATTCAGAAAAATGCTTTTTGTTTGAAAACTCAGGTCATTGCACGGTTCCCTCTATATGTATGCTCTCTCTAGATAATAAGACGTCAAATTTGAAGAAAAATTTTTTTTTTCAATTTCGATTCTTTTGCTTGTAACGCAGTTTTCAAATGTATTTATTATGTTGAAATTAATCGTCTGCGAGATGTTCTTGCACTTACTTTCCCTTGATACATAAATGAAAAAAAATAGTAAAATAGAAAAAACACTCAGAAAACTAAGGGCGGCCAAACTGCCGCCTTGCGAGCGTTGGTGTGATTTCACTAGGTGCGAGCGCTCGAAGGTTCATTGACAATTCAACTCTTCGTTCATAAGTCCAACTGTTTGACGACAAATTACAAAATTAATTTTTTTAGGTTCTACTATCTGCTTGAAAATGCATTATTATGTTAAAAAGTAATTTCTTAGTGGTAAGCTTAATAGTATATTGTGCACCAAGGGGGAAAAGAGTAACATTAGTAATGAGTTTAACTTTTCAGTGCGTGTCGTAGGAACCAACTTTCAATGCTACTTTTCAAGTTCGTAGATATGTAATGGCCATCTATATCTTTGACGTCATCGACTGTAGAAACAATAAAATTGAGAAAAATTTGTCTCAAGTGGTACTAAAATTACACCACTGGTGGGAACCCTGACTCGTTTCTTTTTGCACTGAAAAAAACAGCATGAAGTTATCCTCTTCAAAAATAGGACGCAAAAAAAAGAATGCCATAAAAAAGACATCTCTAGTTTTTACAGTATAAATATATAAATGACTATTATATGACTTTAAGCTGGAAAGTGGGGCTTCAGGTTCGTCCACAGGCCTGAGAAATAGCCATCTTTTGTGTTCCCAAAGAGTTTGTCGACCTGTGTTATAGATATATGTTATTATTATATTTACCAATAGAATTCACGATGACCGCCAAAGTGCAAACAAAAGTAGAGACGACCCTCATCTTCGCGAAGTAGAGAAAAAACTGATCAATGCTTCAGTGAATAATTTGGTTAACAACTGTATCTAAGGACTATTCCATTGCATCATCAGAGTACAAATATATACATAAGCAGCCGTTATCTTACATATATGTGAAATAACGACGGTACCAATGTCAAGATTGTCTCTGGCAAATAATGATATCATTCGATATTTTTTATTATGATCATTATAATGCAAAAGTTCTCATCGCATTGGTTTTATGTAAAAATTGAGTATCGCCAAATTCATCAAGATTCGACGTTTTTGGACTCACTGTTTTCACTTTGGTTTCTGTCTGTCGCCGTTGTCGGACAACACGGCAATTTTCGAAGAAGTTATGTGAATTAATTATCTGATTAAATTTCTGATTAAATTTTCATTTGTATGGAAATATTTATGTTTTTTATTCCTAGCGATTTTTACATATTTTCAATTGCCCCATGAGGTAAAAATGAAAAACACTGCAAAGTAGAAAGAAAAATTTCACAGGTGAAGACATTTTTTTAAATTCATTTTTAAGCTTTAGTTCGATGTATTTCTAATGCATTTTTGACCTACATTTTTCATAGAAACTGGGGTTATTGTATGCAAGATTCTTAAAAAATTTTGGAAATTCTTTGGAATTTGCTGGGTTTTTAAAATCAAACTTTATTAATCGATATACATAAATTTAACATCTCGAAACAATGTCTCAGTTTTTTATTTTTAAACGAAAATTGAATTTTTTAACGCAATCCATAGCCGAGCCTGATCCAATTTTAAGTTACTGTCACTTTATTGGGGTTCAAGATTCGACTTTTTCTGAAAAATTTGTCCTTTTTTTGAAATTTAATTGATGTTGATTAAATTTTTCTTTAAAAATTGACATTTTTCGTGCAAAACTAAACCATGTTGGCAGAAAATTTGTGTTGAAAATTAAATTTTTATCTGGAAATGTAGATATTCCAGTTTTGGTTTCATATTTTTCCTTTATAACCTGCAAAATTTGGCTCTTTAGATAAAAACATAATCTTTTTTTTTTCACATTCTCATTCTATGATGAGAAGGTATTAGATTTGTGTCAAATTTGAACCTCTGCTTTCTTTACTTCGGCTTTTAGACGTGAAGCATCTAGATGGAGTAATGCACTTTCCTCACTTCTGATGTTAAAATTCAGGCCAAGGGTCTCAGCAGCTTGCTCCGCGGCTTTGTAAAGGAACGCCCCTTCGCCAATCATCTCGTGGTTTCTGACCATCTTTAGGAGAGGATCTCTGCCATTCGCAACGATGTAAGCTGTACTCAAAACAATTCGGTTATGAAGACACTGGAGATTCAGAAGTCCGCGTCCGCCTTGCTGGCGTGAAATGTATAATCGCGGAACTGACGAATTGATATGCAAGCTTTTATGCATATGCATGATCTCACGCGTGGTGACATCAAGGGCCTTAAGCTCGTTCTTCGTCCATTGAACCACCCCAAACGAGTAGAGTAGAACCGGGACGGAAAGCATGTTAGTCGCAGATACCTTGTTCAACTCCGACAGATTGGAAGACCAAATCTGTCGAAGAAGATGCTTGTATCTGCTTCGGAGAGACTCCTTCACTGATGTTACGTCCTGAATGCGGCTTTGAGGCACGCCCAGGTATGTATAGGTCTCTCCAGTGTTAAGATGTCTAATAACACTTATATCCACAAGCTCAGGGTCCTTGGGAACGCCAGTAATCTTTCCTTTCTTCAAATGAATTTTGGCACACTTGTCCAAACCAAAGTCCATCCCAATCTCTCCTGTGTAGTTCTTGACGATATTTAAAGCAGTTTGAAGTTTGCTTTTACCAGCGGCATAGATCTTCAGGTCATCCATATAGAATACATGAGTGACCTTATGCTCACGCTGATTAGTGTCCCAACAGAGGTATCCAGGAGAATTTCGTAGTGCAAGAGATAGAGGCAAAAGTGTGATGCAAAAAAGCAAAGGGCTCATACTATCCCCTTGAAAGACGCCCCTCTGGAAGGTGACGTTGTTCGTCGTCAGACGATAATTCCTAGATGAGATGGTAAATCTAGTTTTCCAAAGAGGCATCAATCTCTCTATGCATCTCACTATGTGTGGATGTACCTTCAAGCTTTCCAACAGACAGATGATAAGTCTATGAGAGGTTGAATCAAAAGCTTTCCGGTAGTCAATCCAGGCCATCGACAGGACGCGCTGATGGACTGTAGCGTCTTTACAGACACACCTGTCAATCAGCAGGTTCTCTCGACAGCCTGCTACACCTTTTTTCGAGCCACGTTGTTCGTACATCTCTCGCCATACAGGCTCAATTCGTCGAACAATCCTGTTGTTTAGGACAGCTGTAAAAATCTTATACAGTGTGTTCAAACAAGTTATTGGCCTGTAATTCTCTGGTTTGGACAAGTCGCCTTTTTTCGGTAGGAGTATAGTGCGTCCTAACACTAGCCACTGCGGAATGGGCATCTCCGACTTTAAATATGAGGTGAATATGCGGGCCAAATGTTGGTGTGTAGAAGTAAACTTCTTCCACCAAAAGTTCTTGATACAATCCGGTCCAGCACCGGAAAAGTTCTTCGTGCCTCTAAGTGCTTTTTTCACCTCTTCGGCAGTGACTGATGGGCACTCCTCCTCAGATTTTATGAGGCTGTCGCAAAACTCCTTGAAGCGGATGATATTGTCAGTATCTTCCTTCAACTCTAGTGTTTTCGGGATCTTGTACACCTCTCTCCAAAAACTCTCTACCTCCTTGGGCTTGGGTGGATTTTTTACAAAAACAGGGGGATCACTGAAGAGGCGCGATGGGTCAGCGAGAAACTGTTGATTCTCTCTGATCCATCTCTCCCTCTTCTGTATCATCCTCCTTGCGTCAGATAACAGCCTTATTTTGTCAACAATATGCTGCTTGATTGTCAGCAGCTTTGACTTGTTTAGTGTGTAATTCAAGGTCCTTAGTTCTTGGGCGAACTTTCGAACCCTTTCCGTGAACGGTCTACCAGATGTTATGTAGTCAATCACACATTGAACACGGGACGCATTCTGTCTTGCCCATCCAATTTTCTTGTTCAGTTGATGCAAGCGTCTTCTTGTCTTTTGATCCATCGTCGGTTTGAGCCTTCGATTTGAATCAGCCAAAGCTCTCGCAGCACCATAAACTGAGCAATTGATGGTCCAGAGGTCGGACTCTTGCGAGATATCTCCACAAAGGGAGGCATCCATTTCAGCCAGATCTTGGGGCTTAAGAGGAACTTGCATGTTGATGTTCCTCCTTGTACTGAAATTGCCATCATCTTCAAGAAGGTGCCTACTTTCTGCGGTTGGTCTTAATGTCGTTTCATCTTCGTCTGCAGCTTGTTCAAGCAGCGGTTGAGGAAGCGCTCCGCGTACATATCCATTTTTGCGGAGGTAGTCGGCTTGATTTCGCAAAGACTGATGCGAAACGTGTTGAAGCTCTGGGTGTTTCTGGCACCACAGAGTATGCATACGCGCCATAAAGCCTCCACGAACAGGGATAATACTGGCATCGTAGCAGTCTAACACATCATTCTTAAGTTGATCCGTCCACTCAATGTGGGCGTTTCGCCGGTTCGTCGTTGTGGTGCCGAAACCCGTACCGTAAATATATATATATATATATATATATATAGTTAGAAGTTTGTCATAAGGACAACCGCAGGATTTCGCCGGGAGCGGGTGCTAATCTGAAAAATGGCACCCCCTCCCAGCGAAATCGTCGGATATAAAATCTACCCAAGTCCAAGGAAGTAGAGACTTTTTGGAGAGAGGTGTACAAGATCCCGAAAACACTAGAGCTGAAAGAAGATACTGACAATATCATCCGCTTCAAGAAGTTTTGCGACAACCTCATAAAATCTGAAGAGGAATGTCCATCAGTCACTGCCAAAGAGGTGAAAAAGCACTTAGAGGCACGAAGAACTTTCCCGCTGCTGAACCAGACTGTATGAATAACTTTTGGTGGAAGAAGTTTACTTTTATACACCGAAATTTGGCCCGCATATTCACGTCATATTCAAAGTCGGAGACGCCCATTCCGCAGTGGCTGGTGTTAGGACGCACTATAGTACTGCCAAAAAAAGGCCACTTGTCCAACCCAGAGAATTTCAGGCCAATAACTTTTTTGAACACAGTGTATAAGATCTTCACAATTGTCCCAAACAACAGGATTGTTCTACGGATTGAGCCTGTATGGCGAGAGATGTACGAACAACGTGGCTCGAAAAAGGTGTAGCAGGCTGTCAAGAGAACCTGCTGATTGACAGGTGTATCTGTACAGACGCTGCAGATCATTAGCGCTTCCTGTCAATGGCCTGGATTGACTACCGGAAAGCTTTT
Source organism: Andricus quercusramuli (assembly GCA_932178445.1). Lineage (NCBI taxonomy): Eukaryota > Metazoa > Arthropoda > Insecta > Hymenoptera > Cynipidae > Andricus > Andricus quercusramuli. Next base: position 3,017 of record CAKNXH010064622.1, on the reverse strand, counting down.
GATTCAACCTCTCATAGACTAATCATCTGTCTGTTGGAAAGCTTGAAGGTACATCCGCACATAGTGAGATGCAAAGAGAGATTGATGCCTCTTTGGAAAACTAGATTTACTATCTCATGTAGAAATTATCGTCTGACAACGAACAACGTCACCTTCTAGAGGGGCGTCTTTCAAGGTGATACCATGAGCCCTTTGCTTTTCTGCATCACACTTCAGCCTCTATCTCTCGCACTATAAAATTCTCCTGGATACCTCTGTGGCGACACTAATCAGCGTGAGCATAAGGTAACTCATGTATTTGATATGGATGACCTAAAGATCTATCGAAATATGATGAAATCATTCACTAAAATTTGATAAAGTCCTTTAAAATGTAATTCAACTTTCCACATCTTTTAAAACCTTTGCAGCATAAGACATCTTTTCAAATGTGTGAAATCGCGAGAAACTATATATAAGAGAATTGGAGAAAACGCGATAACAAATTTTATTTTGAATTAATCTTTTTAGTTGGAAATTAAACTGCTAGTTTGCAAGTTCAACAACTTTGTCAAAAATTTATTTCATCCGTTGAAGATTAAACTATTTTATAGAAATTAGTATTCTTTTAGTTGAAAATTAATTTTTTTCACTGAAAATTTAAGTATTCTATTTATGTCCTAAAATTTCTCATAATATCGAATGACACCTTTTTATGATACACTACACATTGTCGATAAAAGCAAGTAATTCTTTGTCAAAATATTACCTTGAAATCGAATGCTCGATAGGAGTCGGAAAGTTGTTCACCAAATGATAGACGAAACAAAAAGAATCAACATTCGTTCATTACTTTCATTGATGCAATAAAAATTAATATCCCTATAAATTACAAGCTGTACGGAAAAAATAATGAAAATTCTGTGGGTAGTTAGGGTAATATGGTGTTTTAAGAAAACTGGCATCTAAAAACTGAAAATCATCTAATTCTCTGAATTTTGGATATTCGAAGAAAAAAATTTTTGAATGGCTTTACGGGGATTAGCAAAAGGTCAAACGAAAAAATTCTTGATAACTATAATACATTCGCATTCAAATTTCTTTATTCAATTTTAATCCGACTAAGGATTACAAAGAATATTATATTTTAGTTCATATTTTTTCCATTGAATTAACGATACACATACTGCAGAGTATCTTCATTGGAAATTACTTCTTTACACCAACGTGGAGAGATTGGGTAATATCTGCCGACAGGACATTCCTTCATTTCAGTTACGGTCATATCGTAAACTTTACCGCTTATCATGTTTAATTTTATTCTCGAACTATATGCATCTGCCTTATATATCCCAAGAAGAATCCCAGTATACTCCAATATTGCAGAAACATCACCATTGGATGTTGATAAAACAATATATTCTCGGGTTGGCACGTGCACATATCTATTCATTTCTGCTCGCAATTTAATTGGTAAGCCGGCAGGAATCACATATCTTCGAAATTCGAATTGCCGGTTCTGATTTGTCTGGGGAATAAGCCGAACATATCCCAGTTTTGCAATTGCATATCCAAGTACTTCATCAGGAAAAGACCTGTCCGGAGAAGACCTTGACTTTGTGGCACAAGAAGAAGGACTAGGATTACGTTCGACATTGGGATTCCTTTCAGACTGTAGTGAATCGTAATTTGCAGAAGTTTTAATAAAACTTCTTGAAAAGATTGGTTGACTTCTGCCTACTGGACAATCCCTTTTTTCATCTGGAGTCATATTTTCAACTGCGCCGCTTATCATATTAATTTTTATCCGCGACCTACTTCTGTCTGTCCTATAAATGGCACGAGGAATGCCACTATAATCCAATATTGCAGAAAGTTCATCATTGGATGTTGATAGTACAATATATTCTCGGGTTGGCACGGGCATATATCGATCTGGTTCTGCTTGATATTTAATTGGCAGGCCAGCAGGAATAACGTATCTTCGAAATTCAAATTGCTGTTTTTGATTTCTGCGGGGAATAAGCCGAATATATCCAAGTTCTTCCATTGTACATCCAAGTACTCGATCTGAAGGAAGCCTGCTCAGAGGGGAAATGGATCTGGCACGGAGTGGAGGTTCCTCAGGAGATGTTCGGTTTGATGAATTTTGTCTGGCAGAAGAAGAAGAACCAGGATTACGTTCGCCATTAGGATTTCTGCTAGCAGGAAACCTGAACCTGCCACGAAAAGGAGCTTCCTCTGGGAAAATCCCGTCAGGCGAATATTGTTGCTGAGCAGCAGCAGATGAAGAACGGCCAGCATTACGTTCGATATTACGTTTTTCTCCGTACTGTGAACTGCATTCTGCAAGAAGAAATAGAAGGTTCTTTTTTTTGTTCAGCACATTTATGTCTAATATCTTCAGATGAATTCAAAGTTGATTTGCAGAAAACCTCTTTCTAATGATTCATTAAAAATTATGAGAAATAATTTTCAATTATAAGTACTCCCTACCGTAAATTTTTCTTGTTAAATAAACATATATTTTTTGTAGAAGACGAGTGCATGCACGCTTTAATAACCTTAATGACAAAAACGATTTTCTTATATACGAACACCTCTATGCAATAAAAGTTTTTAATATTATATCTAATTCTTTGGCAAATATCTATAATAAATATATCTAAATTTGTAAACATTATATCCCGCGCAATTTCAGTGATTATTAAGATTATAGATATATTAAATGTAGGTAATCAGGTACAGTGCGATCAGCGAACATTGGCGAACCAAAGGTCAGTTTTCAGGACACTTGCCTTTGAGAAGGTCGGACTAGCAACTTGCTCGCGTTTTTCTTCCACAATGTATGAGTGATCATTATTAACGTTGAATAAACTTTGTTATTGTGTTCATATGAAATTCTTCACTCCAAACTTTGTTAATTCTAACATGGTAGAAGTACGCGGTTCATTTAGTGACTGAAGAATTCGAAAAGCAAGCTTTGTGAGGTTATGAGTGCACGTGACTCTAACGGAAAAAGTGATATTATATATATG
>CAKNXH010064620.1:0-19602 GCA_932178445.1 Andricus quercusramuli | reverse complement strand
AAAAAAAAAAGTTGTGCTGGATTGTGCTAGGTTTGTGCTGAATTGTGCTGAAATTTTTTTTTTGAAATATTCAAAATTTCAGTCAGAATTCAAAAAAAACTTTTTTGGGGCCAGCACCGCCATTTTGTTTTTTTGGGAAAAAAAATTTGTGCTGAATTGTGCTAGATTTGTGCTCAATCGTGCCGCAAAATTTTTTCAAAAAAAATCAAAATTGAAGCCAAAATTTAAAAAAAACTTTTCCGGGCCAGCACCGCCATTTTGTTTTTTCAAAAAAACAAAAGTTGTGCTGGATTGTGCTAGGTTTGTGCTCAATCGTGCCGTAAATAATTTTTCAAAAAAATCAAAATTGGAGCCAAAATTCAAAAAAAACTTTTCCGGGCCAGCACCGCCATTTTGTTTTTTCTAAAAAAAAAAAGTTGTGCTGAATTGTGCTAGGTTTGTGCTCAATTGTGCCGTAAAAGATTTTCCCGAAAAGTCAAAATTTGACCCGAAATTCTCAAAAAACATTTTTTCAGACACTACGTGCAAAGCAATTATTGTCCTATACACTTTTTACTTAGGTTTTTGAATCCAAATTTTTTCAAAATGCGAATTTCTAAAATCTAAAAGTTGGGCTGGGTTGTGCTAAGCGTGCGAAACAATTATGGTCCCATACACTTTAAACTCAGGTCTATATTTTTTCATGAAAAACTAGTTTATTTTTCTCAAAATGATTTTTGAAATTCAAAAATTTTCAAAATGTGAATTTCAAAAATCTGAAAGTTGTGCTGGGTTGTGCTAGGCGTGAAAACCAATTATTGTCCCACACACTTTTAACTCAGGTCTATGTTTTTTCATGAAAATCTACTTTATTTTTCTCAAAATGATTTTTGAAATTCAAAAATTTTCAAAATTTGAATTTCAAAAATCTGAAAGTTGTGCTGAGTTGTGCTAGGCGTGAGAAACAATTATTGTTCTATACAATTTTATCTCAGGTCTATATTTTTTCATGAAAAACTAGTTTCTTTTTCTTAAAATGATTTTTGAAATTCAAAAATTTTCAAAATTTGAATTTCAAAAATCTGGAAGTTGTGCTGGGTTGTGCTAGGCGTGAAAAACAATTATTGTCCCATACACTTTTATCTCAGGTTTATATTTTTTCATGAAAATCTAGTTTATTGTTCTCAAAATGATTTTTGAAATTCACAAATTTTCAAAATGCGAAATTCAAAAATCCAAAAGTTGTGCTGGGTTGTGCTAGGCGTGAAAAACAATTATTGTCCCATACACTTCTAACTCAGGTCTATATTTTTTTATGAAAAACTAGTTTATTTTTGTTAAAATGATTTTTGAAATTCAAAAATTTTCAAAATTTGAATTTCAAAAATCTGAAAGTTGTGCTGGGTTGTGCTAGGCGTGAAAAACAATTATTGTCTCATACACTTTTAACTCAGGTCTATATTTTTTCATGAAAAACTAGTTAATTTTTCTCAAAATGATTTTTGAAATTCAAAAATTTTCAAAATGTGAATTTCAAAAATCTGAAAGTTGTGCTAGGTTGTGCTAGGTGTGAGAAACAATTATTGTCCTATACACTTTTTACTTAGGTTTTTGAATCCAAATTTTTTCAAAATGCGAATTTCTAAAATCTAAAAGTTGGGCTGGGTTGTGCTAAGCGTGAGAAACAATTATGGTCCCATACACTTTAAACTCAGGTCTATATTTTTTCATGAAAAACTAGTTTATTTTTCTCAAAATGATTTTTGAAATTCAAAAATTTTCAAAATGTGAATTTCAAAAATCTGAAAGTTGTGCTGGGTTGTGCTAGGCGTGAAAACCAATTATTGTCCCAAACACTTTTAACTCAGGTCTATATTTTTTATGAAAAACTAGTTTACTCTTCTCAAAATGATTTTTGAAATTCAAAAAATTTTCAAAATGTGAATTTCAAAAATCCAAAAGTTGTGCTGGGTTGTGCTAGGCGTGAAAAACAATTATGGCCCCATACACTTTAAACTGAGGTCTATATTTTTTCATGAAAAAATAGTTTATTGTTCTCAAAATGATTTTTGAAATTCAAAAATGTTCAAAATGTGAATTTCAAAAATCTGAAAGTTGTGCTGGGTTGTGCTAGGCGTGAAAAACAATTATTGTCCCATACACTTTTAACTCAGGTCTATATTTTTTCATGAAAATCTACTTTATTTTTCTCAAAATGATTTTTGAAATTCAAAAATTTGCAAAAGGCGAATTTTAAAAATCTTAAAGTTGTGCTGGGTTGTGCTAGGCGTGAAAACCAATTATTGTTATATTCTCTCTTAATTCAGGTCTATATTTTTTATGAGAAACTAGTTAATTTTTCTTCAAATAATTTTTGAAATGCAGCAAATTTTCAAAATTCAAATTTCAGAAATCTGGAAGTTGCGCTGGAGTACTTACGGTACCTATGAAATAAAATCATACTTATAACTTTTATTTGTAACCCCCCCCCCCCCCCACACACAGCGCCCCATATTTGACCCAAAAATAAAATAAAAAAACTACATTTTTACGTATTATTCTTACTTTTCAGTAATTCCCGTCGTCTTTTTCATACAAATAATGGACAATTTGAATATTTCCCAAGACTTTTTAAACAATTTTTAATCGTGTAAACAAATGTAGCTTATTTAAACAATTATTCATTCCCAAAAAATGTAAAAAATAATCCTATTTTCTGATTGAAATGTAATAGTTTGTCATTATTTCGAGCAGTGATTTTTAAAAAAATATTATGTATTTATTTAAACAATTACTTATTGATTATTCTCAATATTTCTAAAAATTGACCCAGAGATGTCCAGTTTTTTCTCAAATTACTATCCTATGCTACTTTTTGTTTAACAATTATATAAATTCGATACATATCTTTAAATGTTCAATAAATTTCTTTTTGTTCTAACAATTTTGATTTGCTTGAGCAGTTTTTTTCGATAACTTTCAAAAAATTAAATAAAATACATACAATTATTTTTTCCACTGTGTATGTTTCTGAATTAAACATGATATTGAATGATTTCGAGGAATAGTAAATTCTGTTAAAAACGTCGTGTTATTGTTTAAAGAATTTACATTAGTTCTAGCAGTTTTCTATGAAAAAATGTTGATCAATAATATAAAATATTAAACATGGAATTATCATCGTTAATATATTTTAATATATATTTTTTGTCTTCCAGTATGTCAGATTGATATTCATAAGACTGTAAAATGCTATAATGAAATATAATCTAAATCCATTTCATATGCAGTCTAATTATGAAGAAATATGAAGAAATCAATGATAAATAAACTTTTATAATTCAAATTTTATTATGACTTTGATGATTTATTTAATAATGCGTCCAAGAAGATGTAAACTATCCATACCCAATTTGAAGGAATAAACAATAACATAAAGTTTTTAGCAGAGTTTAAAAAAATTTGTTGGAAAAGTAATTGTTTACACAAATTGTATTTGTTTAAACAATTAAAAAATGATGAATATATTCTTTCTATACACTATACAGTCAGAAAAATAATTATATGTATTTTATTTTATTTTTTTAAGTTATCGAAGAAAACTGCTAAAGCAAACCAAAATTGTTTAAACAAACAGAAATTTATTTAACATTAGAAGGAATGTATCAAAATTATATCATTATTTGACAAAAATTAGCATATGGTACCAATTTGAGAAAAAACTGGACATATCTGGATCAATTTTTAGAAATTTTGAGAATAAACAATGAGTAATTGTTTAAATAATTAAATATTCAAATTGTCAAGTAGTAATTTTTTGCATGAAAAAGACGACGGAAATTACTGAAAAGTAACAACAATACGTAAAAATTTAGTTTTCTGATTTTGGGGTCATATTTGGGACGCTGGGGGGGGGGGGGGGTGAGGATGGCTGGAAAGAAAAGTTATAAGTATGCTTTTATTTCATAGGTACTCCTCTTCAATCCCTAACAAGTTTGGCACGTTTCAATCAAACCCTGAAGTATTATTTCAATTTTTCGAAAATCCAAAATTTCCCCATGTTAATTAAATTTGATTTTTAAGTGCCCAGTGGCACGTGTTAATATTTTAATTTCGAAAAAAAATGGGGATTTTTTTTCTTCGGAAATTGAAACTTTTTTTTGGGGGGGGGGGACTTCCCCTCTAGGGTGAAACAAAATTTTGAAAAGCATTTTTGGACCACCCTAGTAACAATTGTTTCATAACTGTGTATGTGTTGCTGTGCGTTACACAGAAAAAACTAAGAATAAAATTTGTTGCAGGAAATTTTTTAGAGCGATAAAGTTTTGTTCAGCCAACTTCGTGTTTTTCAAAATACATGTGTTTGTCATGGGAAAACAAAAGAAATTTTAACCGATATTTGTGTAAAGTTTATCCTGTGAAGGTAATTTTTGTTGCAGAGAATCTTTCGTCGGAAATCGATGTAAAGTTTATCTTCCGTTTTTTCTGTGTAGTCTATAGTCTTGCAAGCGGTGCATAATGCACATTAGTAACAGCTATAATAATGTGACATGACTGTTATGTGATAAACGAGTATCATTTTTACTTCATGTTGGTTACTCACATGATCTATATGAATTCTGATATCTTGCTACGTAAGAACTCTAAAATAGTCTGGAAAATTTGTCTCAGAAATGAATGATATTTTCTGACATTATTCATAGAATAATTATCGAATATAAGTATATTTTTTCAAAATCTTTTAACAATTATGATAATTAATAATCTTCAAATACATATAACATATATTTAACATGCAAACTTCTTTTACAGGTACTGCAACTTTTAAATTCTTAAAGTTAAATAAAATAAAAATATTTACTCATTATATTATCTAGGAAGAGATGTCTTTTACGAAGAGAAGGAACAATAAATAAATTTTTACTATAATTATTTTTGTTGAAAAATTAGATATATTTCAATTTTATGTGAGCACCGATTGTGAGAATCTTGAAGACATAATCTTTATCTCCCTTCAACTTTTAAATACAGTTTCATCAGTTTTTATAAGGGTGTTCGATGTAAGTTCTAATATATAATTTAATATTTTTACATCACAATTACGACATAATGTTATATCTATAAAATAATCTTTTGAGCATTGTGGGAATAGAGATTGATTATACCACTATTAATGTGAAAATTTTCTTTCATAAGACGCTTACATATCTCTTAACCTAATTCTCAACTCTTAAACCTTTTCATAGAAATAGAAGTTGTAAGTTTTGATGACTTCCATAAATTTCAAACATCACACGCACTTAACTTACAGAAGCTTGGTAATATAAAAACAGTGAAAAAGTAATTATTATTCCCAGAAATAACTTTTGTTGTTGATAAAAAATATGATATTGAACATTTCAATCAAACATTTGGAAATCCACCTATTCGTAAAATGTGTCAGACTGAAGAATAGATGAAAAATGTCCGCTATTAGGCCTGGCTCTTTAGCGAAAAAGTTTGGCTGACATTTCGTCGACAAGATCTAAGCAATTCGTCAGGTTAGTTCATTAGAGCGCGCGGTACATTACGTTTTTAGGCGCAGGTTTGGGTTGTTTAGATAGAGTTCGAATCCTCCGCAAGTGCAATTTTCGAAAGCGTTTGAGTGCGCGATTATGTTTGTGAGTGAACGTGCGTGCAATTGTGTATTTAAACTAATAAATTCAGTGCAGGGACAATATATCAAACACACAACTATATATAACATTATATAACACTATATAACACACACAAATATATATATATATTATAACATAACACTATCTACTATATACACTATATACATTTTATATATAACATAACCTGCGACTCACTAGTTATGTAAAATGTTACAATCTGTCATTTAAGAGTTACATAACTATTATATACCCAAATTTTCTTGGTCATCTGAAAGAGATTTTAACAAAACCGACTAGAGATAGATTAGCTCGTCCACACTATCTTTTAAGCATACAAAAACGTTTCACTCCTACTCAGCGCCGTAATAGACCGCCTAGGCAGCGCCACATTAGCAGTTAGGACGGTCTATCCTGACCCTGAAAAGTTACCCGATAATATTTTACACGGAAGGCATTTTTACGTACAAAAGTATGTGAGGGTCGACTGATTCTACGTTTTCCACCTGTTTTGGTGATTGTGATGATGATAGATCATCATAGAGAAGCCAGTAGGTTCCTGCAGACACATATCCTACATAGTGACCACTTTCAGTAGGATTGTATGTCCGTCGGTAGGCTACAATTCCTACGAGCTGGTACTCCACGGTTGAGCCAACTTTTAAACGCTGTGGTATACTGTAAAGGCGTACTGTATTGCAGAACCCTGTGTCGGCGTTAATTAGGAGATGTGGACCGTAGGATATATTAGCTACTGGTTGTTTTCCGCAGCATTTTTTCTTGAAATTCTTCGGGGGTAACTGCAATGCCTTCTCTAAATTTTCTATACCGGCTTTCTTCAGGGTCAGCAGCCTTATGTGCGCTTCTACGTAAGCGTCCGACGATTTTTTTTGCATATTGTGCACGTAGTTTGCAGTGTGTAGCTTGGCGTTGACAAAAAAAGGCTATGTACAAGCTCACCGACATTGCATAAAGCATTTACATTGACAATGCTGCACTTTAATTTATCGCTCTTATTTTTGTATTGCTGGATCGATGCACTCAGCACTTCGGAATTACGAAGAATCCTAGCGCGTTCTTTGAAAATAGTCGCAGTGATTTTATCTTTAGCTAGGATCCTGGCACACGTAAAAATGTTACTCGTAAAATTACTCGTTGCAGTTTGATAATATGCATGCATTTCAATAGCCATGCTAATGATCTGCAGCATACTATCGAATGCGCATGTATTGGTCAGAACGGTGACCACGGAATTCTCCCGTACATTTTTGCACCGAGATCCATTCGGCAAGATGGGTAGCCACGTTGTTTTTTTCAAGGTTGGTTCGAATTCCAGACAAGGTTCTCCATACCGCGCCCCCTTTCGCTTTCGATTTGTCCTCTGTCTGCCTTTCTGCAACTCCCTAAATTTTCCAACAGCTCTCTGGACTTCGTCGTCAGAATCATCAGCGTTGATGGTAACTTTAGCTTTAGAATTCCGCTGATAAGAATCATCTCCCGATTCCTCACTATTCGTTTCGTGTGTCTTGAGGATACTCTTCTTGTTTTTATTTCGCCAGTTGTGCTCGATGTTGAGTTCCATCAACTCACTGTTTCCCTGCTTAGCCGAGTTTTCTCTTCTTTGCAGTTTACGCCTTTTAATGTATTTAGAGGTAGCTTCTTCCGATTCTTCCTCGAAATTCCCTTTCCTTTTCGCTCGTTTCGATTCTGATATAACAGCTTCTATGTCTCCTTCTTTAGTTAGAGTGAAACAGCCTGCTGCAGACTCCTTCAAGATCTTTTCTATTTCTACAAGATGGGCTACGACGAATTTATCCATTCGTAAAGGAAGACCGAGGAATCTAAACTGGCGGTTTTTTAAATCATTGAAGAAAGATTCTGCAGCAGCTGATGTCGCGTTGACCGATCCGTACCCACGTAGTTTGCGGAATATTTCGGTGAAGATGGGAAAGTAAAATAAAAGTTCTTTAACTTTCCGTGCGAAATCAGGCAGTTGATAGCCGTTTACGTCATCATCGTTAGAAATTTCTTCACTATCAGCTTGCGTTTTCACTTTATTATAAAGTTCTTCAACCCATTCTCCGAGTGTAGTTGACTCTATTTGATCTTTGTCATCAAATGTCAGATCGTGTTCGTCCATTCCTTCAAATTGATCTGGATAATTTAACAACTCTTCAGGTAAATCTTCTTTGATACCTTTGATTTTGCCTTTTAAAAATTCTTTAGCGTTAAAAGCAAGACTTCCCTTATCGCCACTTTTGGCAAGAGAGAGCGTTAAAATTGCCGTAGCCAATTCTTCAAAATCGTGGAAATTGTCTTGCTTCCTCAAAACACACATTGCGCGCAAGTACATAGCACGTACTCCAGGCTGATGCTTCGGATAGCACTTCCAGCGGGCAATCATTTGAGTGAAGTGACAGATGTCTAAACGTAGAATGCAGATGCGAAAATTAATCTTCTCACCAAGAATTTCTCTGAAACATAAATTCAAATACTCTTTCAGGCTTCCTACCGTACCGTAAGCTCGAGAGACTGCACCTAATAGAGCTTTATCGAAGTCTGTTACTACTTCCAGTGGTAGAGGATAATTTTGATTTTCGATAGCCCCAACTCGTCGAAATTCAAGGAGAAAGTTGAGGATGGCAACAGTGTTTTGTGCAGATGAGAGCATTTGGAACACGGGTATGGTTTTTCCATTAACTTCCACAACGCCTTGGAATATATATATATATATATGAGAGCACTCTTCACCGTTCGGAAGTATAATTTTCTTCACTACAGAACCCGATGCATCAATTTTCAAGGACTCTGGAAATTTCTCGAAAATTAACTGTTGCTCTCTTGTCCAATAGTAGACATAAGGTGGATCCAGGCCTATATTTCTTATCGAATCTCCGTATTTGCCGCTATACTTCAGCTGTAATAAATTGTCTGAAGCTTTTGAACCAGTAATACCTAACTGTTGATTGGTACCTTCTTGTTTGGCTTTTCCCAATATATTTTTTTTAAATAGATGAGGCGGACTATCATCACCCACACACTGTATTAAACGATGAGCCTCATTTCTTCTGTGCTGACAGGGTAACATATTTCTCCCTATAAACTCATTAGCTACAGCTGTTCTAAGCTTGCCTTGTAGAGGTCGCTTCTTTTCATGTTTTACGGATCGATCAAAATTTTCTACAATACAGTCCATGATCACTTTTCCTCCATCTTTTGGTTCGTGAGGGATTTGACCAAAAAATTCGCACGGGCATTCAGGACAAGAAGCGCGAACTGTCGCAAATATACTATTATTTGAAGTTTTGTTACTTTTGAAGTTTAAAGCGCAAGGGAGATTCGTGTAACTTTGAATTTCTTCGTATAGAACGTGTGTCCAACAATACTTTTTCAGTGTTCTAACAACGCGGTCACGATCTCTGAATTTGTGTATAACTGTTTCTGGTTGTAGAGATGGCCAAATTTCAGTGACATCTATACAAAATTCATGAATGTCGCCAGTGGAATTGAAAGTGCTGTCGCTGAGACTTTCTTCACGGAAATGGGGATCTATTTTTAAAAATTCAAGCAATTCGGAATAGGCACTGTAACGGTTTGTTAAAAGGATTGTATATATATATTTTGGTTGCATTCTATGTTCTATGGTCAACGCTTTAGATAACTGGACAAAAATTTCCGAAGACGGAGGAGCGATTTTTCCTTCGGAATTGACAACACCTGCAAAATTTGGCAACTTAAGTAATCGCTTCAGTTCGGAAATTTTTTTGTCAATTACATCTCCTGTTGCTTTTTTTCTATAGCCCGATTCTTTCTTCTGTGAGCGCAGCAATTCTTCATTTTTGCAGTCTTCTTTGGCGGCGGTTTCTTCAATTATAGCCAGTCCTTCTTCATCGTTCTTTCCATTATTGAGAGTTTTAATCTGAACTGCATTCGGCCTGCAGTAATTTTCCATGAAACTCGCAAGTTCTTCACTATCCAGTGATGAGTTATGATCTTCTTTAATTTCTCCGGCATCCATTTTTATATTTATTTACTGAGACATATGTTTGATTCACGTACCATCCTATTAAAAAAAGACAGAATTTTGTAAAAGTGCGCTATTAATAGTATAATACTCTCGAAATTTGAATCAATTAAACTTGTTACTAATTTTAAGCAGTGACTAGTAAATCAGTGAAACTTACTGAATCATCAGTAATCATGACTGATCCATAGCTGGAATATAGTCACTGATTGAAGTACGTAAAAAATTGAACTAATGGAAAATTAGAGAGTAATATTGAAATAATAAATTCAATACAGTATTCAATGTTCCTCTGCAACCAAGCGCACACTGTTAATTTCATCAAAAAATATTTACGCTAGAAGTTATTTTAAATAATCGCTTGAAATTAGTTTGTACTCATTGATGGATATGAGTTTATTATATACCCATTTGACAGTCGTGAATAATTATTACTGAAACGGCTGGTCACTTAACGTTACTACATTCCATATTTCTTATCTATTTTCTTGGGGTCAAAATGAAAATATTTTAGACATTTCCTTATTTTTACAGTGGCTACAATGGTTCTGGAAATAATCTTAAAAACGGTGTAAAAAGTGGATAAAAGTCTCAGAAAAATTAATAGGCTCTGTTTGAGTTAATATTTAGGCTGTGCTTAGTCGTCCCGAAACATTGAGGGAGTTGTAAAGAGGGATGGACTAGTCATCCCGAAAATTTGGAGGTACATCAAACTAGCACCTCCACAATCGAAATTCACAATTGTTTTTGTATCAGAATTTTGGGCTTTTTAAACTTTTTTTGGGCTATATTCCCGATTTTTGGGCTCCACTACTTTTTTGAAAATTCAAATTTTGTGTGGAAGTGCTGGGTTGCCTCAAACCAGCACCTGCACTACATAAAAATTTGAAAAAAATTACAAATCAAAGACGACAGAATTTTGGGCATTCTTTGGGCATTTGAACGCGCCAACAACCAATTTCCCAAAAACAAACCTAGCGGAAATTAAACTACACCCTATATAAAAACACAAACTAGGAAGGAACAAAGTACACCACAATTTTGGACTTATTTTTGGCTCTTCAGTGCACGGAAAGAAATTGAAAAAACCACCACGTATTTGAAAAAAACCACCCCCTGGTCAGAAATTAAATCTGAAAAAAATAAAGTGCGTCATGATTTTTAGCTAATATTGGGCTCTCGAATGAACCGAACAAAATTGTCAAAAACAACCCCCATTTACAAAGAAGCATGCCCTAAGTAAAAACTCAAACATGGAAAAAACGAAAAAGAAAGTAGTGTTAGGATTTTCTTTGGCTCATGAATGCTTGAATTTTTGTTTGCAAAAACCACCCCTACATCTGAAAAATCTATCGCCTATCTATGAATTCACATTTGAATTTTCAAGGAGCCCAACAATCAGAGACTTTATTCACCCTATAAAATTCTGAGTCTCAAGCATCAGAAACTCCATTAACAAAGTAAATTTATAAGAAAGGTAATTCATTGACAAAGTCACATCTGCCCGGTACAAAGGGGTTGCTTTTTATCGTGAATCGGTGCATCGGTGTTGGTATTTTCGTGAAGCCTAACAATCAGAGACTCTATTTACACTGTGAAATTCTGAAAAAGAACATTTTTTGTGATATTTTTGACCACTTAGGAGCAAAAATAAAAAAAACTATATCCAAATATCAGTTCGTGAAGCAGGCTGCAAGCGACCGCACTTCATGTTTTCCTATAAACGAGTACTGTGCATATTTTTCTCCTTTTTGGAAAACTTGCAATTCCGTCAACAAATTTTTTTCACCTTTAGGAAAATTTTCTATCACGTATACAGATTTTCAGACTTTGATTTAATTCTGAGCCTTTTTGTGTTTTTTTCCCAACAATTACAAATGTTCCATTTGTCTCCAAATTTACATCTCCATTCGAGAACTTGCTATGTCAATAGAGTCTCTGATTTTTGGGCTTCTCAAAAATACGAACACCGATTTTCGGGCTCCAACCCTCAACGTCAAAATCAACCCCCTTGACGCGAGGCAGATATGACTTTGTCAAAAAATGATTTTTTTAGAATTTCAATGTGTGAATAGAGTCTCTGAGTTTTGGGCTCCACAGAAATTCCAACACCGATTTTTGGGCTCCAACCTTTAACGTTAAAAAGCAACCCCTTTGTACATGGGAGATGTGACTTTGTTGAAGAATTACCTTTTTTAGAAAATTTACTTTGTTAATGGAGTTTCTGATTTTTGAGACTCAGAAGTTGATAGGGTGAATGAAGTCTCTGATTGTTGGGCTCCTTGAAAATTCAAATTCGAATTCATAGATAGGCGATTGATTTTTCAGATTCAGGGGTGATTTTTGGGAAACAAAAATTCAAGCATTCGTAAGCCCAAGAAAAGCCCAACACTACATTCTTTTTCGTTTTTCCCATGTTCTAGTTTTTACTTATGGGATGTTTTTTTTACATGGGGGTTGTTTTTGACAATTCGGTTTGGTGCATTCAAGAGCCCAATATAAGCCAAAATTCATGACGCACTTTATTTTCTTCGCATTTAATTTTTGACGAGGGGGTGGTTTTTTTGCACATAGGGGTGGTGTTTTGAATTTTTTTCCGTGCATTTGAGAGCCCAAAAGAAGCCAAAAATTGTGGTGTACTTTGTTTCTTCCTAGTTTGTGTTTTTAAATAGGGGGTATTTTTATTTCGGCTAGGGGTTGTTTTAGGAAATCGGTTGTTGGCGCGTTCTTAAGATATCATGAAATATCTGCACCCCTGTCTCCAAATCGGTCAAAGTTGACTATATACTTCAAAGCACTCAAAATTGCTGATATCGAATCAAAAATCATATTCAAAAAACTCATCATGGAGGTTTAAATATGGCGGACCACATATAAACAAAATTTTGAATATCAAGAAAGTCAGTGTGATAACTTGAAATTACTAACTCTGGTTTTTTTGGGTCGCTTATAACTGGGATTCAGGAATTTCAGAAAAAATGAGAATATTTTAGGAAGTCAGACTGATTCAGATGAATTGAAGAAATTTATGGGTCCAAAATAATTCAGAATATGTAAGGAATTCAGGCAATTCAGAATATTCCAGGATTTTAGAGAATCCAAGGAAGTAAGAGAATGAAGGAAATTCCAAATAATAAAGGAATTCAGGATAATCGATGATTTCAGGGTTAATATTTCCTATTTGCAGTTTTTCTCAGTTAGTAATAATAAAAAAATTATGAATTGAAAAAGAAAATTTTGCTTAATTTAGAATTTTTTTGAAATGGCCAAAATTTTTTTTTTTATTCAGTCATATGCACACATTTTTGAAAAAGTTGAATATGTCGAACCTGACATTCTTGAAGCTCAAATTTAAGAAACATGGTATTATTTTGTTTTTTTAAAACAAAAAATTTGTAGTGATTTTTCCAGCATTCAAAAATGGGAAATTTAACGTTTCTAGCGACTTTGACAACTTGCTAAGACTAATTTTTTCTTAAAGAAAGTAATAGCATGTTTCTTTGATTCAAACAGAAAAAATTCCACCTAAGAAATATTCAACTTCTTTGAAAATGTGTGCCGAGGATTCAATACCAAAAAACATGTTTTAGGCCATTTGAAAAAAATTCTAAATGTAGCAAAAAATTTGTATTCAATTTCTAATTTTTTATTATCATTCACTAGCAAAAACTCTACATACAAAAAGTTCGCTATAATTTTCGAAGTAGTGGGTAATTTTGTGTGAATTGACAAAAATTTTAGTTTTTAAATCAAAAAATAGAATAGAAGATATTAACCGATTTCAAAATTTTTTTTACATTTTTCGGATGTGAACCTACGAATTTCTTTGGCTCAGCTCAAACGATTCGACTAATTTGATCATTTTCATATGACCAAAAAGTTCTAAACATTTAAATGAACGATCAACGCTGAAATAGTTTTTGGCAACCAAAAAATGCATTTCATGCAAAAATATCGCCAACTTTTTAACTTGGGGTGTGAGTAACCACCCCCAAAGTGATTTTCGTAGATACGGCAGCAAAGTCCACTACAAAGTTGATGAAGTTAATATATATATATATATATATATATATATATATATATATTCAACAAAGTAATAAGTATAACCCTTGGGAGTCAACACCAGACGATTTTTTTTAAATTGAGAAACCTCACTCACCCCTAAAGCCCACCCCTATTGATAAACGATTTCTCGAATTAGGAAAATCGTGTATTAGTAGGGGTGCGTTCTGCGGGTGTGAGCGAGCTTTCTCAACACCAAAAAATTTCGTCTGGTGTTGAATCCTAATTGACTTATTATTTTGTTGAATATATATTACCTTTATCAACTTTGTAGTCGACTTTGCTGTGGCATCTACGAAAATGAATGTAGGGGTTGTTACTCCCCCCGACCCAAGCCCAGATTAAAAAGTTGGCGATATGTTTGCATGATATGCATTTTCAGATTGCCAAAAACAATTTCAGAAAAAAAAAATTCGTTACACAAATTATTTTTTCATCGTTCATTTGAACATTCAGAACGTTTGGGTCATATTTTCACTCCGCCCTAGTGCACAAATGGGAGTGCTCAATTTGTGCATGTAGACTTGTAAGTTGAAAACATGATCATATTAATAAGACTTGCACAGTGGGGCGTCTCTCTTCTACGTACGTGCACAAAGCCAAAAGCGATCGAAATGCCCAGATCCAGGAGAACGCGAGTTCACGCAGGGTTCTCCAAAAATTTATTGGGAATTTTTTTTCAATTGTCATGCATATTGCCCAAAATTTGTTCTAATCCACACACAAAAAATGCGTTATTTTTAAATTATATTTACAGGTTCCGCAAGCCCCATAAGGTTTAACACCCATTTCACATAAGAAAAAAAAGACGTTTTTGTATATTTTATTCAGAATCTTCAATATTAAGTGAATCTACTTAAAACTCAATATTTCTTTTTACAATTAGCTATACTATCTTGAAATATAATAAAAGTGAAAAATTGTGCTGTGCGGCTTTTCAATAAAAATTGTTTCTAATACGTGAAATAGTACTTTCTACTGATTATTAAAAGTAAGCGTAAAAAAAATTTCGCAGTTTTTTCTGAATTTTTAATTTTATTTTCAACCTTTCAGTTAGAGCGGAGAAATGATTAATTAAATATTTACCGAAGTAACTCTTTGAATGATTTTCAATTCAAGTGAGATAATAATTAATTCAAGTTATGTAACTAACATAATTTTTTAGAGTATTACGTTCGTTAACTTGCAATTATTATTATCTCACTAAGTAAAGAGTAGAAAAAAAGTTCGAAATTTCATTAAATTGCATTAAGGAGGTCATCCCGTGTGACAGCCTTTTTTTAAAGGTTTTTTCAAATTTTTTTGTAGCAAAAATTAAAAAAACAGAGCTTCAAGGTTTTTACTATATATTTATTCAGTTTTCAGTAGTGACTCTGAATTTTTTGTGCGCAAAAATATGATCTTGATCGCGAGTTTTATTGAGCGATTGGCCACCATATAAAAAAGGTAGGCAAACGGCGACCATGATTCTGTCAGAGTGGCTTATCCGAAGTAAAAAACCAAATTGAATGTTAATCTATAGGTGGATCGCTATCGCCTGAACCAGGATTTTTTGAAACTCTTTAAGATTTAATTTTTTATATGCTTTTAAACATTAGACCCAAAGTTTCATGATTTTTTGCGACTATTTTCATATGAAAAAAAATGTTCAATATTAAAAAAAAAAATTCTAGTTCTGGCGATAGCCGTACGCGTGCTGAATGTATCATTGAAATTTGAAAGCAATCGATTGAAACGTTTTTGAGAAATCAGGGTCGCCAGTTTAAAAAATGTAGTGTGGAGAAAAACGCGTTTGAAAATTCGGGTGTTATAGCTGCTACGCCCTCTGTCCCTCTGAATATGTGTGCGTATAGCTGCGTGTGAAAAGAATTGTTCTCTGGTACAAATCTGAAGGTACAAAATAGCTATTGTTTTCCGCCCCGTCAAACGGTCATCCGCGCGCTCTAAACACCTTAACTTCTCACTGCTGTAACTTTCCAACGACTTCGAATTTCCGAAAATTACTTTACCAGTATATTCTATGCATGCTCTAGGTTAGATTTATGTAAAAACAAAAAAAAATCGATTTTTTGAAACCGTCACACGGGATGACCCCCTTAATTATTACCTCGCTCTATTTCTGTGAAGTTTAAACTCTTACTCTATTTTTTAAAAAATAGCAATAAACTATACTTAGGAGCAATTTTCACTAATGGAAACCTCGAAAAAATAATGGTTAGCGCCAAAAACTCGCAAAATCTCACTTTTCACCTATGGGGTTTTCTTGGACCCCTTTAAAATAGATCTATGGGTACGAAATTCAAAAACTAATTTTTACTTGTAATCTATGGCTAATTTTGAAGAGAAATTTTGAGAGCCGACTCGACACACCTAATATTGACGATTGCGTAATCTCTCAATACCTTTTTTTCAAAGAAAACCGCATTCATTTGTTTTTGATTTGAACAAATTTGAGAGCGACATCCAAGAGAATTAAAGAAAAAAATGTGTCCATCCTTGTCCAAGTGCACTATTCCCCCCTCCCCCCACACCAAACTGTCGCAGTAGTATATGAATGGCCCCTAACGATAAGCGACACACTTGACCGAACTTAGAAGGAAAGTTAGATTTTTGTATCTCATTTCCATAAGCACGTACAAATAATCTTGAATAAATTGTTTAATTCGTTAACAGTTTGAACAAAAAATATTGCTCTCAAAAATGATTTTGTATTAATTAGAAACATAGATCATTCTGTAACATTCATTCAAGAACGAGAGTTCAAACACAAAGACATTAATTAGGCAAATAATAATTTGTGACATAATACGGTATAATCGTTGAATGACGTAGATATTTAATAATAAGCGACAAAGCTTAACAAATTGAAAAAAATAGTTCTCTACTCCTTTCTAGAAAAAGTTACAAGTAAATAATTATTAATTGTTTGAACAATTGATAAATTCTTGAAACGAAGGTCAGTTTTTCCATCAATAGGTAATTGTCTGATTAAACGTAGAAAAAGTTCCTTTCAATGAGTTAGTAGGAAGAAAAATGTATGTTTGAACAAATGTTATTTGTTTGAATAATGTAATGAGAAATTATTATAAATTATTATATAATTTGTATTTATTATTATAATTATTATAAATTATTGTCAACATCCGTTAATTGGGCTATTAATTCCAGAAAACAATAAATTTTCACGCTTTACAGGGAAAACAATTTTTCAACCAGATGAAATTTGTTTAAGTAATTACTAAATATCCTTCGAAAATATATAACTCTCAAATTTGTTAATTGTGTCATTAAATCCAGAAAATAAAAAATTTCGACTTTCAACTTTATATCACTTATCCTGAAAGATGATAACTTTTCACGATGTACGGGCGGAAAACATTCTTCAAATAAATAATTATTATTTAAACAGTTCAAAATTATTTTTAAAATACTTAGACACTTGCCACTTATCAAATTAAAATTCTATTTTTGAATTTCTGTAAATTAAGATGTACTTGAAGTTACGAACGTTCATATGAACGAAATTAAAAAATTATTTTTTGATTTTTTTTCTCGCTTAAATCAATTACAAGGACAAAAAATAATATTCTGTCGGAAAGAATTGTCAAATAAAATTTTTGTCAGGGATTAATTACCCTCAAACATTATCCATTCTTTAGACTTATTGTCGATATTTGAAAATTTAAGAATGTGTTCGGCAAGGCCCCTAAAAACCACCCGTATGGTATGCACACCTTAAATGTTAAAAATGACAAGTTTAATTGTCGATATTTGAAAATACAGAGACACCAAAAATATTATTTTTTTGTTTCAATAATTATAGATCAGCTAAGAATGTTCAGCAAGACCCATAAAAACCACCATTACGGTGTGCACACTAGGGTGGCTCAAAAATGCATAGCAAAATTTTATTTCATGCTACACGGCAACGATCTCCCCATTTTGTTCCAAATCCGGAACAAAATAATCTCTACTTTATTTTTTTATTTTATTTTTTTATTTTAACTGCTGCCGGTTTTGACTTGAAGTTTCCCATGTGAAATGCATGGGGAAAACCACTTTTTCCAGTTTTTTGAAATAATTTTTCAGAGTTTGAAAAAATGTGACGTAAAGTATGGAGGCTTGTAGAGAATTATCCATCGAAGAATTTCATGTATCGGACATATGAGTTTGACAACCCTAACACACCCCCACGAGTCCTTGAAAACTACCCTTAAAACCAAAAATATCAATTCTCCATAAAAACGACCTTTCGGGCACTGTATTCTCGTATTTTTTCACCTAAAATTATTGATATTGGTCTAATGGAATATTTATTAACATTTTCTAATTACTTTTCAATTATTTAAACAAATGTAATTTGTTTAAATAATTTTTTTTTAATCCTTTTTTTTCCTAAAAATTATTGCTATTGGTCTACTGGAATATTTAATAACGATAATTTGATAATTTTTACATATTTCAACAAATAGAACTTGTGACGCGATCTGAAGAAAGACCCCTAAGCGGCCAAACGTAAATTTTAGAGGAGAAGCAGGAGAAGTGGCGACACGGGCCGATAGGACTCTCCCGAACGACAGTGTTTAAACTCTTTTACTGAATAAATTATTAATGATGGATTTTTTTAAACTGTACCATCTTAAAGAGCAAGTTCGAATCCACGTAAAACATTGAAAATCAGAGAATCGATTTTTGGCCGCTTAGGGGTCTTTCTTCAGATCGCGTCACATTTGTTTTGTAATTTTTTATTGAAAATTCATTTTTTCACAAAAATTATTACTATTGGTCTAGTGAAATATTTATTAACAATAATTAATTTTTTTTTATTCAAAGAAATGGAGTTTGTTTAATAATTTTTTTTTTGAAAATTCGTTTTTTTCCTCAAAATTATTACTATAGATCTACTGGAAAAATTATTTACATTAATATATTAATTTTCAATTATTTAAACAATTGGAATTTGTGCTAATAATTTGTTTTTAAAATTTTTTCTCTATGAAAATCATTATTGTTGGTCTAGTGGAACATTTCACAACATTGATTAATTAATTTTCAAATATTTACACAAATTGTATTTGTCTAAAAAAATTTTTCCCCAAATATTCGTTGAACCGGCAGTTTATTATCGTTATTCATTTCTTACAGAATTGGAAAATATCTTTACGATTCATTTAATTTTGACTTAAGCTCGCAAAACATCCTTTCATTTTATATTAAGATAAATGAATATAGAACGCTATCGGATATTTTATTACGAATTATCACGCAAAAAAGTTTAGTTTTTAAGTTAAAAAAAACCTTTTTAGAAAGTTTGATTTTGAGCCATACTAAAATCTTCGTAAATATCAAATGACAAATTAATCTATGTAAATGTCAAATATTTGAGTTAATATTAAAAAATAAGGCAGTAATTTTTGATTCTAAATAATTAAAAATGATATTTTCTTCTATCTAATGTATTATGGGAATAAAACAAGAAATATTTGATAACAATATCTGACTATACTTTAAAAAACTGCTATATCATTACTTACTCTTCAATCTAATAAATAATGTTTTATTTGAAATCTAGCTGTCTTTGTTATTGATTTCTAATAAATTGGATGAATCTCAATTTTTGATAGACTTTTATTGAATGTTATTTTATTTTGTTGGTAAACATATGGGGCAACTTGATCTCCTTGTATTTATAAAATAAATTGTTTAATAACGCAAATAATCTAAAAAAAAATTTTAAACGAAAATTCCATAACCAAATTAATATGTTCTATAATAATGGTGCAATGATTAATAATGACTCAATGAGGTCAAGTTGTAGAGAATCTTTTTTCCGTGAAAATATGCAGTCGAGCACTAAAACTGTAACATTCTCCAAAAATCGCT
>CAKNXH010064616.1:143323-167776 GCA_932178445.1 Andricus quercusramuli | reverse complement strand
TAGAAAACCCAATTGAAAAAGTCTGTGTCACTGAGGTCAGAGATATAATTAAGAACTTGAAAAACGGTAAGGCTGCGGGTATAGACAATATTAGCGCTGAAATGCTTAAATACGGTGGTGAGTACATATCTCACAGGTTGTGCGAATTAATAAATTTATGTATCGAAACAGGAGAAGTCCCAGACGATTGGAGAAAAGCGATTATCGTACCAATATACAAAAGAAAAGGAGATAAAAGCAACTGCAGTAATTACAGAGGTATCAGCCTACTAAGTACCGTAAATAAAATATACTCAAAAATACTTATCCGTAGGATAATGCAAATTACAGAAGAGAAAATATGGGAAGTCCAAAGTGGATTTATGCCAGGAAGATCATGTACGGATCAAATATTTAGCCTAAGACAGGTCGCAGAAAAAAGTTTGAGAGTAGGAAAGAAAGTCTTCTGTGCATTTATCGATCTAGAAAAAGCATTCGACACGGTAAATAGAAGTAAACTTTGGGAAGTCCTTAAAGAGTATGGAGTGAATGGAGGGCTCCTACAAGCAATAAAAACAATATATACGGGTAGTAAAGCAAGTGTAAGGGTAAATGGGAAACTGAGTGACTGGTTCGATATTATGCAAGGCGTGAAACAAGGATGCGTTATGTCCTCGTGGCTTTTTATCATATTCATGGATAAGTGTCTTAGAACTGCCCTCTTCGACGAAAAAGGTGTAGATCTCGAAACCGTCAAGGTACGTGGGTTGGCTTTCGCGGATGACAAGATTGTTATGGCAGAATCAGTCGAAGACTTGCAAAGAATGTTGAATAAACTTAATACAAGCATGAAGAACATGGACCTCAAAATTAACGTGAATAAAACGAAAGTCATGGTGTTTGAGGGAAAAAGTGAGAAAACAATATGCAACATAGTTCTAAATGATGAGAAATTAGAACAAGTTGACAAGTACGTATATCTAGGTAGTCTATTCACTAACGACGGAAAAATAGATGGGGAATTAGATAGGCGCATAAATAAGGGTAAGCAGGTTATCGGTAGAGCAAGGTCCATCCTCACAAATAAAAACATATCAAAAAAAGCTAAAATGGCCATACATAACTCTATTTTCGTACCGACTGTACTATACGGTAGCGAGACATGGACCTGTCAAGAAAAAGACAGGAGTAAAATCAACGCGATCGGCATGAAACCTCTGCGCATAATATGCGGGAAAACACTGATGGACAAAGTACGAAACGAGACAATCCTCGAAGAATGTGGTACAGGGGAGACACTAGTTGACATATGGGAAAGAAATCAGCTAAGGTGGTTCGGACATCTTGAAAGAATGAAAGATGAACGACTGACCAAGCAAGTGTATAAAGGTAAAGTTAATGGCAAAATGCCCAGAGGTAGACCGCCGGAAGAATGGTTAGAATCTGTGAATGAGACACTAATACGAAGAGACATAAGAAGCCATAGAAATACAAGAGCCTGCATGAAAAAATGCATGGACGTGAACGAAGCTAGAGTAGTATGCCAGGACAGAAATATTTGGCGACAAATAGTTTATAATCAGAGTGACAATAGAGTGAATGATGCCTGAAACAAAGACCTTGGATACTAATGGGCCCAGGTGGGGAACCATACATAATATTTTTGTGAGGCTCCTCACTTGGGGTGATCGCTAGAGAGATTGATCAGCAACCTGGGTCGGAGCAGTGTTGCGGATTGAACGTGTAATTTATATAAATAACACGAGAACTCCAGATCAATCTAAAACATCTATACATAACACCTACATACCCATCCACCTATATACCTATATACCTATTTCACTACTTTCCAACCGAACAAGTCACGCCTACCCCGGAAGGGAAAAGGCTTAATGGTATAATAATAATAAATATACAATAAATGCTAAATTTCCGACGGAAAACACTGATCTAGCCTAAAGTTGTTCAAAATTCTGAGTTTAATTTTTAAGTAAAGTTATTTCTATTTGAAATAACCGATTTCCGGTAAAAAGGGTTAACATAACCTTACATGTTTCCAAAATTGTGAATCTTCTTTGAAACCTATATAGACATTTCCGGAGAAAATCACTAGCGTGAAACCTATAATCAAACAAAAGTTTCAATCTTCTTTGAAATCTAATGATTTTTTATCCAAAAATCCGATTTTTCACTAAAAATTAATATCGATTTTTAGTGTAAAACACCAACATAACCTGAAATGGTTAAAAGTTCTAAATCTTCTTGGAAATGTTGGGAATCTGATTTATTTGAAACAAAGTCATCGGTTTTAAATTTAATTACTTGTGAAAAATACCTATTTCAGATGAAACACGTCAACATAAGCTATAGTTGTTGAAAAATGGTACATATTCTTTGAAATCTAATCATTTTTTATTCAAAATACCAATAAGTCCCAACGAAAAACACAAACATAAAATAACAGAATATTATTAAGAATTGTAAATCTTTTTCTTACTTGAAACTGTTCAAAAATTTGCTATCCTATTTGAACTATAGTGATTTATGTTTTATACAATACCAGTTTTTGGTATGAAACGTTAACCTAACCTAAAATTGTCAAAAATCGGAAATCTCGATGATTTTTTTTTAATAATGCTAATTCCCAATTTTTAAAAAATTAGACGACCGAAAATTTTTAATAAATTTCAAGTCTTCTTTGAAATGTTCTGATTTTATAATATTATTAGACTGTTACGTGCGCGCGCGAGCGCGCGCTCACTTTTTGTATTCATTTTTCTCCTTCACTCAATTTTCGAATCACTATTTACCCGTTCAAATTTCTTGACTAATCAAATTCTTGCTGAAATTATATTCTGAAAGAATGTATTCAGTGAATGTAATTCAGTATTTCGAAGAAAAAAAAATTGTTTGTACAATGACATTTACTGTTACTTTCACGGCCATTTTTTTTAAATATAAGCATCAATATACATCGCTAAATCATTAACAAATTATTACATATAATTTTAAAAAATCCTATTCTAATCCAATTCTCAGTTCTCAATATCAAAATCATTGAACATTTATTTGCACTGGAATCTTTAAATAAATTTTTATAGAAAAAGAAGAGCGTGTCAGAATACATTACTGAATAATAAAAACATATGCACATGTCATTTTGAAAATTGAATTAAGAAAAATGCCTTTCTTTTTCGTGCTTATCTCAGCAATATATTAAATCCGACTCCTCCATGCCTCAGGGAAGTGAATTAAGAAAAGTCAAACTTCGACATATTGAAGTTTGGAATCTCCTGTTCAAAATGAGACCAAGAGCATAAATGAAATATTTACTTGTTTTCAACTTATAATAAAAAAAGTGGAGTCATGTCCAAAAGAAAATCAGTTAGTCGATCGGCAGTCGAATGTCGAATTTAAATCTATTGTCAACGTGCGAAAATCAATAGACCAAAAAATGTAGTCACCAATGGACCGTCCGATTTTCGTCTTGGTTATACTTCCACATTTTCCATAAAAATTTTGATAACCAGTCGATATTTTATCATGTTGCTAATCTCATTTTAAAGATGATATTTCATCTTTAATTCCGACAACCTTCAATTTTTTTCCATTTCCTTCCCTGAAACGTGCAAAAAGTGGAATTTTTAGAAACGAAAATTGGTGACAAATATTTTAAATGATTATACGATTAACTATTCGAGCTAGACGTCACAATCATGATAGGATAGGTGTAAATGTCATGAAGGTTAGCAAAGTTATAGTACATCCTTACATGGTAATGCATACGACTTTTTTGAAAAAAATATTCAAACCGTAAAAGTAAGTTATAAATGTATGAATAGTAATATTTTTCAAGTATAGCATGCATCTGCGCAATTATGTTTTATCCTTTTATCAGTTAAAGATCTCTCAGTTTCACGAAATGAAATCAACTATCAAAAATTTAAAGTTACAGCGCCCGATTCTGATCAAATCGATCCAATAGTCCAACGTGAAATTTTGGCATATCTTATTTTACTGCAAATATGTACCAACTATGCTAACCTTTCTGACATTTCCACCTATCCTATCATAACCATGACGTCATGCTAGATCACTCGATTGTAATAGATGTATGAAACATAAATAAACTTTTATAGCATAGATCATAGCCAATATTAAATGATATAATATTATTCTCAGTAATCAATTCCTGTTAGCACCCAAAATAAAATTAAAAATTTGATAATTATATGGCTCAATATTGG
The DNA here is from genome assembly GCA_932178445.1 of Andricus quercusramuli. Taxonomy (NCBI): domain Eukaryota; kingdom Metazoa; phylum Arthropoda; class Insecta; order Hymenoptera; family Cynipidae; genus Andricus; species Andricus quercusramuli. Next base: position 163,550 of record CAKNXH010064616.1, on the reverse strand, counting down.
AAAAATTAATCAGTTTACAACGTAAAAATTAATGAACAAATATTTCCATTGAATCATTCAAATGAACTTTACTTTATATTTTCATGAAAATTAACATTTTAAATCAATTTCAGAAGAAATTAAAACATATTTACATAGAATTGTGAGAATGGAATTGGGATACTCATTTCGAAATAGCAGAAACATTTTAAACAATTATATAATTGCAACAGATATATGTCAAATATGAATCCATTTTCATTTCACGAATTATAACCAATATCAAACTGCATGACCTTGAAATAAATTATCAATTAATGCTCCTTAATAGAGCAAATTTATAGTTCAATCTTTATATATTTTAATATTGTAAAAGCACTAATCAGCTGATAATTAGTTATTCATTTTCCAACATAAGAAGCAATAAACAATTAATCCCTTTAAAACATTTAAATAATGTTCATTTTATATTTCTGGAAGAATTCTCAGTGTTATCAACCTTTTAAGCTAATTTCATAAAAAATTAAAACCTTATTTTGAAAATTGAATTCAGATAATCATTTCACAACACCACGAAAACTTACAAAAATGATAAAATTGGAATAGAGGTATTTTGAAAATAAATAAACTTCTATCATATGAATGATAGCCAATATTCAATTACATCACCCTCACGTAAATAATAAAATTATGTTCGTTAATATTACAAAATTGAAATTCAATCTTTAAGTAATTTAATATTGTGAAAAAAATTAATCAGCTAATAAATAATCAATGAGTTCAGAACATGAAAAACATTAAATCGTTGTTTTCATTGAAACATGCAAATGATGTTGAGTTTATATTTTTCTGAAAATTTCAGTTATCAACAACCTTTTAAACTAATTCCACAAAAAATGAAAACATGTGTACATACAATTGTGAAAATTGAATTCGAGTAATCATGTCACATCATCAGAAACATTTTAAAAATTATTTCACTGGAAATAGGGATATTTTAAATATAAATAAACTTTTATTATACCAATTATATGCAATATGTATGTATGTATGTATATTTGAACTCTCCCTTTTACGGGTTTGAGGGCCTCCGCTCCCTGTACATATGTTTACATTTCATCATTAGTCTAGCTTAACCGCTACTTACTTTCTAATGCATCGCCTAATATAACAACAATAATCCTAGTACTACTCTTCTCAAACTACAGACAATGAGCGATATTCCCGGGCTTCCGTTTTCTCTTACCATCAAATTCATTTAGACCGATTTGAAAATTAAACATTTTTACTCGTTATTTTCCTTTAAACAGGATTACCCGTTTGGCTCTACCCTGATCCCTTGCTTTCTCTTATTTCTTCCAGTTTTTTCATCCACATCACTCCCTGTCCATTACCATCCAAAATCCATCTTACACATTCATCCACACTCAACTGTCCATCTTCCTCTCCCGTACACCTCTCTAACACATGTGCCCATGACTCCACTCCGTACCCACATACTCTGCACAGATTGTCCTCTTCATCCATCCAATATCTACAAGCTCTCACTCCTTCTCCCATTCTAAACCGTATCACCCTATTCCATTTGTCTTCCTTTTTCATCTTTTGCAAATATTCTGGTTCCGTCACCCCTTTGACCATCATATACCATCTATTGTACTTCGAATCCATAATCTTTCTCCATCTCTCTTCTCCTTGTCTTACTAATAGCTCTAATTCAATGTTCTGCCAATCCAGAACCCCTTCCTGTATATCACAAACACTCCTCATTTTTTTCCTTTCTTCCTCCCATTTTGAATTTCCCAAATTGCCTCTCGTCTCCTTGTTCCGAACTTCGTCCAAGCACACTTGGGCTATTCTGCTCCCCTCTCCCCTTTTCAGCTTCTCTTCAAACCTCCAGGCTCTCTTAATTTGTCTAGTTACCATTTTTTCCCTTCCTAGTTCTTCCCTTATCATGCATCCTGGACAACTCCAACTAACCCCCATTACCCATCTCAGAAATCTCTCATGTATGCTTTCCACTTTCCTATGTTCCTTCCATCCCCAAACCTCCACTCCATAACACAACACCGCCCAAACCAACGCATCAAAAAACCAAACCCTCATTCTCCAATCGTCCTTGAACCTTCTCTTTCCTATACCCCATACTTGGCCCATTACTTTACTCGCACTTTCGATTCTTTTCCTCACCTGCAAATCGTTTCCCCCTCCTGACTCAAACCAAAAACCTAGGTAACAGAACTCCTCCACAATTTCCACTGTTTGTCCGTTCATCTTCTAAACGTAACCTACTTTGGTCTTTTTATTTCTGAAGCACATCACCTTGGTCTTCCCTACGTTCACCGTCAGTTCTTTTGTTCCCACGTACTCTTCGAAAATTCTTATCATTAGGTTCATCCCCTTTTCATCGTCTGCTATCAGAACTACGTCGTCCGCGTATGCTAGGGAGTATAGTTTGCTATTACCCAGGATCGTCCCCCCTTTCCCTTTCTCCTTTAGCTTCTCCTCGAGGTCTGCCAGCAGCAAATTAAAAAGTAGTGGACTCAACGGGCACCCTTGCCTTAGACCTCTTCCTGTCCAGAAATCCTCCCCTTTTTCCCCGCGTATCTTCACCCTAATCCTGGTTTCAGTGAAAATTTCCCTTATCCTCTCAACCAGCCCTTCTTCTATTCCCCTCTCTTTCATTGCCTGCCATAGCACTTTTCTATTCACTGAGTCAAAAGCATCTTCTCATGTTCTCTTTTTCTCCTGTTGTACTCCGCCTTCTCTATTTCTCCTTTCCTCCATTTTCTTACAGACTCTTTCATTCTCTCCTTACTCTTCCTGCATTCCTCGTCCCACCATCCTCTCTTTCCCTCTTCTCTTCCTTCTTTTGTACCTATCTCATCCTGCACCTTGTCAATCGACCCTTTCAACCTTTTAATTAACGAGTCTACACCCTTCTCCTTTTCATATCTAACATTCTCCTTTTCCATCTTCTGTTCAAACACTTTTAATTTATCTACCCCCCAGATTCCCATTTTCGTGTTCCTTTCCCCCCCTCTTTCCTTTCTCCCTCTGCCACGCTTATGGACGCCACCTTTTAGTGTAACTATTACTGGGAAGTGTGCTGACCCTATCTCATTCCCTACATTCATACTGCATATCATATTACTCATTCTTTCTTCTGCCAAGATGTAGTCTATTATTGTTTCTCCCTTACCTATAAATGTAATCTCTCCTTTCTCATCCCCTTTCATGTTGCCATTACATATAAACCATCCGGTTTCTCCTATTATGTCTAGTAACCTGATCCCCTCCCGGTCTATCTCCCTATGTTTGGAGCTCCTTATATATGCCTCCTTTTCTTCATCCCAAGTCCCTCCCCCTTGCTCGCCAGTCCAGGCATTTAAGTCACCTCCTATCAAAACCAATTCTTCCTTCTTTTCCTCCATCCACCTCCTTATTACTCTCCAATCTTCCTCTTCCCCTCTTCTTCTATATACACAAACAACCGCTATTTTGACTTTCCCTATTATAATCCTTCTTACCATTGTTCCCTCCTTTTTTTCCCTGTCCTGCTCTGTTTTACCTTTTTTTGCCAATTCTTTTCTCACCCCTGACACCATGCCGCCCATTCCTCTAGCCTTAACGTGTTCCTTCCTTGCCTCTTGCATTGTCCACACATACCCTTTAGGTAACAACCTTTTCATCCCCTTCCAATCCTTCTCATCCGCCCAGGTTTCACTCATCATAATCACGTCCCACTTTTCTAACTCCCGCCAGAAACCTTCATTCTTGTTCTTCAAGCCTGACACATTCCAGAAAGCTATTTTCACTTTTTTCTCCTCCCTTCCCTCCCCTATCCTCCTTACTTTTCTTCCGCCTTGCTTTTTGGAAACCCCTCTGTTTGCTCTCTAGCCTCTTTTGAATCTTCCTTTCTTCTACCTTTCTCAATTCTTTTTCCCTTTTTCCTTATTTCTTCTACTTCCTCGTCCCAGACCCACTCCTCCCCATTTATCCATAGTCTGTCTCTTCAATTCTCTCCCTTCTTCCTTTCAATAATTTTTTGTTCTCCATAATTTTCTTTTTCTCCTCCTCACTCCCTACTTTTACTACAAACATTGCTTCTTTTCCTTCCTTCGTCATTCCTAATCTCTTAACTCCTTCTACCCTCACCCGAATTCCAATATCTCTCAGCAGATTTTTGATTTCAATTTCCCCTGTTTCACTCTCTATTTTCAATCCCTTGACTACTATGTTATTTTTTCTCTTCGCCCTTTCTTCCCCTTCCAACCTTCTTTCAATCTCACTCAGTCTCTTCTTCAATCTTTCATTCTCATTTTGCACGTTATCACTCCCTTCTACTTCTCCCGCACTTTCTGTTCCCTTCCCCATATGCTCATTCCTAACTTCTAATTTGCTTACCCGTTCTTCCAGTTGTTTTATCTCCCTATTTGTCTGTTCGTCAATCTCTCTCTGTCTATTCTCTATGGCCTCTAGTTTACCCCATACCTTGTCTTTCTCCTCTTTCCAGAGTTTATCCCACTTTTCTCTTACTTTTCTCACTTCTCCCCTAACTTCTTTCCCCTGCCTATTCATATCTTCCAGACTCTTCCTTGTTTCCTCTCTAAACCCTTTTATGAGGGCTGCTAGCTTCTCAAACATCCCCCCATCCACCCTATCTCTGTCTGGTGTTTTTCGTTTAATCTTCACTTTCTTGTTATCCTTGTCCCTTTCAGGATCATCTTCCCCTTCCTCTCCCTTCGTTTTATCTTCCCCTTCACTGCTAGTCACGTTCCCCTTTTTGTGCCATTCATCCAGACTCCTATTCGAGCCCGCGCTACCTAGCCTGTTGAGGCGCTGTAGGTTTGATGGTCTCCCGCGTTTCTGGCTCGTGCCTGAACCCCTTCTCTCAGCTGATCCGACCCTGGTCGGTGTCTCGAACGTCTCGTCATCGCTACTGTCAAATTCTCCCTTCTGCCCACTAACCGCACTCAAACCCACGTCCGCTCTTGCTTCTTCCTCTCCCTGCCCTCTGGCGCCCGTTTGCGGACTTCTTACCGTCGGCATCCCAGTATCCAACCTTACCCACTGTTCCACGACGCTACCCTCTCTTCACCTGCCTACCTCTTGCCCCCCTTGCCCGACAACTATTTTCTACACCTAACCTCAAAACAAAATTTGCACGTTTCAACTTTCCTTTCTCACAACTTATTTCCACCCTTTACACACTTGCCTTCACTCACCCTTCTTCCTTTACACCTGCTCTCCGCACTCACTGCCCTTTCTGCACCCACACACGCTGATTCCCTTCACCAAAGCCAAAAAACGCAACACTTGACACAAAAGAGTTCTCTCACGATCGGTACCGAAAACGGAAGCCAATTATATGCAATATTTAATTACATAACCTTAAAGTAAATAATCAATTCATGTTAATAAATTTAAAAAAATTAAAATTCAATATGTCATTTTAATCAATCAGTCATTTTACAAAATAAAAAGTCTTAAATAATAACTTCATTACAACATTGAAATAAATTTCACTTTATATATTTTTTTAATCTTGAAATTTCATTTCTGAAAATTTTAATTATCAATAAACTTTCATACTAATTTTCTAAAAAAAATAAAACTCATGAACATTGCACATATAATTTTGAGAATTGAATTCAGTTACTCATTTGACATCATAAATATTATAAAAAAATTACATCATTGTAATAGGGATAGGTTTAAAAAAATAAAATTGTATTATACTAATTATATGCAAGATTCAATCACATCAGCTTATAGTAAATAATCAATTTATGTTACTTGATATAGAAAAATTGAAATTAAATATTTATGTTATATAATTTTGTAATAAAATTAAATAGCCAATAATAAATTAATCATTTCATAACACAAGAAGCATTGAAGAATTATTTTCATTGAATCATTCAAATAACTTTTACTTCGTATTCTTCTGAAAATTTTAATTATTAAAAAAAAAAAAATTGATTAGCAGTTCGAACTCGAAAGTTCATTGCCTCACTACCCGGTTCGGGTAGTGTTTTTAGGTGGATAAATACTATTAGTGTGGGTCCACCACACCCACGACGGGCCAACACCACGCAGTATTCCCGAATGGTCACCCATCCAAGTACTAACCGCGCCCAACGCTGCTTAACTTCAGTGATCTTACGGGAACTGTTGTTTTCAGCGTGGTATCGCCGTTGGTGTTAATTATTAATAACCTTTTAAGCTATTCCAGAGAAAATTGAAATATATATGCACATAATTTCGAAATCTAAATTCAGATACTCATATCACAACATCGCGGAAGTAAAAAAAAATATATATAATTGTAGTATTTTGAACATTAACAAACTTTTATTACACAAATTATAGTCAATAGTCAATTACACAACCTTGAAGTAAATAATCCGTTTATGTTACCTAATCAAAAGCAATTAAAATTCAATCATCATGTAATTTAAAATGGTTGAAGAAAAGAATCAGCTAATAGTTAATTAATCTGTTTATAACATATGAAACATCCAAATATAATTTTCATTCAAACATTTTAATAATTTTTATTCTACATTTGGAAAAAATCACTATCATTTCTGAAAATTTAATATATTTTAATAACCTACCATACTAATTTCAGAAAAAAATAACAACATATTCACATATAATTTTGAAAATTAAATGCAGACACTCGTTTCACAACATCAGCATCATTTCAAAAATAATGTTATCAGTGGTATTCCAAATTTAAATAAACTTTCATTATGCAAATTATATCCAGTATGCAATTACATGGCCTGACAGTAAATGATTAATTTATGTTTCTGAATTTAAAACAATTTAAATTCAATCTTTATGTTATTCAATATTGTGGAAAAAATTAATCAGCTAATAATTAATTAAACAGTTCACAACATGAATACCCTGAAGCAATTATTTTCAAAAAAAAACGATCAAATTATTTTTAAATTTCAATTCTCATCTCTGAATATTTTAATTTATTAATAAGCTTTTGAAAAAATTCTAGAAAATTGAAGTTCTAATAGAATCAAGAATTAATCAATCATTGAAAAACATAAAAATCATTGCACAAATATTCTCATGTAAATACTCAATTAATTTCAAGTTCATATTTATAAAATTTTTAATTGCATTACTAAAAATTTAAATAATTAATAATCTTTTAAAAAAATCTTATAATCAATCAAAACATTTGTACATAAAATTTTGAAAATTGAATGCAGACGATCATTTCAGACCATTGCAAACATTTGAAAAATTATATATTATTCAATATTCAATTACATAACCTTGAAGTGAATAATCAATTTATGTTATTGAATTAAAATTAATTAAAACTCAATATTGATGTGATTCAAATATGTGAAAAATATTAATTAGATAATAAATGATTACTCAGTTTAGAACATAGAAAGTATCAAATTATTTTCACTAAAACATTCAAATAATTTTTACTTCATACAATTATGAAAATTTTAATTGATTTATTATTTATTGTTGTTGAAATTAATATAATCGTGAGGTTTTTTTTAAAAGTTTGAAGATTTGCCTAAATTATTGGAAAAGGGAATATTTAGGATAATTTCATTATTAAATTTGAAGTACCTTTTGAACTAATTCCGGGAAAAATGAAAGCATATTTACATATAATTTTGGAAATTGAATTCAGATACTCATTTCGAAACTCAAAAAACAATTGGACATTTAAATAACTAAAATAGGGCTATTTTTAATATAAATAATCTTTTATTATACAAATCATAGCCAATATTCAATTACATAATCTCAAAGTAAATAATCAATTTATGTTACTTAATTGAATAATATTAAATTTCAATCTTTATGTCATTTGATATTGTGAACAAAATTAATCAGCTAATTTTTAATTCATTAGTTCACAACATAAAAAGTATGAAAAAATTATTCTCATTGAAACTATCAAATAATTTTAACTTCATATATTTTTCTTTAAATTTGGACTTTTCTTTTATTAAATTTAATTTAATAATCATGTTTGCACTAATTCCAGAAAATGTAATTTTCAACAGAAACAGTTAATATTTAATTAATGAGTTCAGAAAATAAAAAGCATTTAATAATTATTTTCATTAAAATATTAGAATAACTTTTATTCAATATTTATCTGAAAATTTCAATGATTAATAGCGTTTCAAAGTAAAACCACGAAAAATTGAAATATATGCCCATATTACTTTGAAAATTTAATTCATATAGGGTAAGGAGGGGCAGCGGCAACCGGTGGGGCAAAGGTAACTTTGCTTATAACATCGCTATTATTTAACAATTTTAATATTACTTCGCATTAAATAAATCTATTGTATCATAGAGATAGTGTTACGTACTAAAATCTTGAAAATTGACGATGTTAAAGAAAAATTATGCAGAAAACAGTTTTGACAACGAAAGAATGGAAGATTCGCTAGCAGAAATATAAAGTTTTCAACATTATTGGCAATACTTACAGTATGAAAATTTTATATTTTGACAAATTACACAATATCACATTATTTCATTATAATAGTTGAGCTTAATTCAAGTCCCCAATATTTTAAATATCGTAAATAAATGAGGCCTCACCAGTGGGGCGAGCATAACCAAAATAATAGCTAACACGTGCTTAGGTTATGAACGTGTCATAAGTTTTGTCGATGAGTGATCGGTAATGTAGGACAGCCACTTATCTTCTGGGCTACATGCAAGAAACTATTGAATATTATTATTTTAAATCCGGTCGGTAGAGCGGGTGTTTTTTATCGGTATGGTAGAAACCTTTGCGCGTAGTCCGTCTCTAGTGCAATGTCAACGCATAAGAGGTTATATCGCAGCTATCACTATTTTTATTAAAAATAACTTATTCTTCTTGCTGGAAATGTTTTAAAGTAATTTTTCCAGTATATAAAATACCACAGAAACGAACCATAATGTTTTGCCATCTTCAGATGTTTTGATTTTCCTAAAAAGCTGCGGTTGCCTTTGCCCCCGGGTGTGGGGCAAAGGCAACGAAATACAGCTTGTTGGAAATAATTTAATTATTAAATCATTGTTTCATTAATGTAATTAATACTTATAGAAATATGATATACAATAATGTAGGACTCGAAATTAAAAAAAAAGTTGATCAATTCCACATCTTATTAACTTTAAAAAAGTCATTGACTGTTAACTGGTCAACGCTGCCCCTCCTTACCCTACTCACTTCACAACCCATAATATTATTCGCACTGAAACTTCAAAATAATTTTGTTTCTTATATTTTTCTAAAAATTTCAATTATTTATAATCTTTTTAGCTAATTCCATAAAAACTTAAAACACATTTACGTACCATTCTTAAGATTGCATTTAGATAAGCATCTTACATCATCGTGAACATTTTGAAAATTATAAAATTGGAAGAGGTATTTTGAATATAAATAAACTTTTATCATCAAAATCATATCCAATATTCGATTAAATAACGATTCCTTCTATACCACAATACCTTTTTACATATTACCTTTTTTCATATGAAAGATTTGAACTTTGATGTCTAAAAATTCAATTTATTTATGAAATAAAATTATTTAATATATAATTAATTAGTTCACAACATAAAGAGCAATAAACAGTTATTTTAATACAAACATTCGAATAATTTTTACTTCATATTTTCTGAAAATTTGAATTAATAATAATCTTTTTAACTAATTCTATAGAAAAGCAAAAAATATGTACATATAATATTGAAAGAAGAATTCAGATACTTATTTCACGAAACCAAAAAATGTAGAAAAATTATACAATTGGAATAGGTCAATAGGGGTATTTCAAACAGAAATAATCTTTTATTATGAAAATTATGGTCAATATTCAATTACATGGCCTTCAGTTAAATAATCAATTGATCTACCTAATTTAGAAAAATTAAAATCTAATCTTTATGTAATTTAATATTGAAAAAAATTAATCAGCTAATGATTAATTAATATGTTGACAACGTAAAAAGCATTTAACTATAATTTTCATTCAGGCATTCAAACAATTTTTACTTCACATTTTTTTTAATTTTCACTTTCATTTCTGAAAATTTAATTGATTAGTAACCCTTTTTAGTAACTTGAAAAAAATATAAAAATTATAGCCCAGATTCAATTACACAACCTCAATGTAAATAATCAATTTATGTTACTTAATTGAGAAACAAATTTAATTCAATCTTTATTTAATTTGAAATTTTGAACAAAATAAATTGACTAATAATTAATTGAACTGATTACAACACAAAAACATAAAACTATTATTTTCATGGAAAGATAAAAATAATTTGCACTGTATATGTTTTTAAATTTTAACATTCATTTAAGAACATTTCATTTATTAATGAGCTTTTGAATAATTCCAGAAAATTTAATGTTTGATAGAATCAAATAATAATAATATGTATAATGATAATTTAAAAATCAATAATAAAAAAAATATATTTAAAATACTGTTTAATATTACTTTCATTAAAATACTCAAATAATTTTCAATTTATATATTTTTAAAAATTTTAAATTGCATTTCTGAAAATTTGAATTGGTAATAACCTTTTATACTTATTCCAGAAAAAATTAAAACGTATGTCTATATGATTATGAAAACTGAATTCGTGTAATAATTTCACAACATCACGAACTTTTACAGAAATTACATAATTGGAATAGACCAATTTTAAATGTGAATAAACATTTATTATACAAATGGTAGCCAAAATGCAATTAGATAACCTTGAAGTAAATAATCAATGTATGTACTTAATTGAAAAAAAATGAAATTCAATCTTTATGTGATTTGTTATTATGAAAGAAAGAATTTAATCAGCTAATAATAGAATAATCATTTCAGGACATGAAAAGCATCAAATAATTATCTTCATTGAATCATTCAAATAATTTTAACCTTATATTTTTCTGAAAATTTGAATTATTAATAACCTTTTAAACTAATTTCAAAAAAATTAAATAACTTTGAAATTTTAATTCAGATACTCATTTCACGAGATCAAAAACATTTAAAAAATTATGTAACTGGAATACGGATATTTAAAATATACAGGTATAAGCTTCTATTATACAAATCATAGCCAATATTCAATTACATAACTTAAAAATAAATAATCGATTTATGTCACTTACAATTAGAAGAGAAAAATTAAAGATTAATCTTTATTTATTTACTATTGTAAAAAAATTATTCAGCTAATAATTGATTAATCAGTTTACAAAATAAGAAGAATTCAACTATAATTGCTATTAAAACATTCAAATAATTTTTATTTTACCTAATTTTTTTTTTAACTTGAACTTTCAGTTCTGAAAATTCAATTTATTAATAACCTTTCAAACTCATTCCAGAAAATGTAAGTTTTAATAGAATAGAATGATAATTAATCAGTTCACAACATAAAAAGCATTAAAAAATTATTTTCATTGAAGCATTCAAATAATTTTTACATTATATTCTCCTTCAAATTTGAAATTTCATTTATATACATTCAATTAATTATTAACCTTTTAAACCAATTTAAAAAAAAAACTAAAACATATGTACATATAATCTTGAAAATTGAATTCAGATAGAGTTATGTCATGTCACAAGCATTTGAAACTATTCTATAATTGCAATAGAGGTATCTCAAAGAAAAAATAAACTTTTACTATAAAAATAATAGCTAATCAATTTATAATACTTAATTTAAAAAAAAAACAAATTCGATCTTTATTTAATCAAAAATTTTTAACAAAATTAATCGACCAATAATTAAGTAAATGTTTACAACATATAAAAGCATGCAACTATTATTTTTATAGAAACATTCAAATAATTTTTACTCAATATTTTTTTAAACATAGTATTTAGACATAATTTTGAAATTTGAATTCAGATACTCAGTTAAGCAATAATCTTTCAATTTTATTGAAAGATTCAAATAATTTTTACTTTATATTTTTTCAAATTTGAACTCTCATTTCTGATAATTTGAATTATGAATAAACTTTAAAACTAATTCCAGAAAATGTCAGTTTTAATAGAATCAGTTAATAATTAATTAATAAATCAGTTCACAATATAAAAAGCATTCAACAATTATTTTCATTGAAAAATTCAAGTAATTTTTATATTATATGTACATGTTTTTTGTTCTAAATCAGATTTTTATACATTTAATTCAATGATAACCTTTAAAACTGATTAAAAAAAATATATATATGTATATATATATATATATATATATATATATATGTACATATCATTTTGGAAATTTAATTCATATAGTCATTTCACAACGTAATACTTTAAAAAAATTAATCAATCAGTTCAGAAAATAAGAAGCGTGGGACTATAAGTTTCATTAAAAATTCAATTACTTTTTACTTTATATTTTTTCTTCAAGTTTGAGAATTAAGAAAGATTGTACTTCATAATATATCACTGCGGTGGCGCCACGAACTGAGAGCATTTTGTCATTCATCTCATCTAATCGAGTAGAATCAGAGTAGAATCAGAGTAGAATATAGTATAGTACATACAGTGATATCATCGGCCGGAATATAGCGCACATATCGTTTTACGCCGCGTATTGAGAATGTTAGTCATAAAAGCCAAATATACAATATCTTCAAAAACAACTTACACTAAAACTAATAGTGCAAATGAATAAATCAAAATAATTATCGGCGATCGATAAAATGAGAAACCTACTTTTTTAATTCTGTTAGTTTTAATTTTAAAATATAGAGGTCACCATCTACAAAATGGCGACTACCATGATCTGGACCAATGGAGGTTACCTGTTTTTATATGAAGGATATGTATCCAGCGAAAAGTACTAATATAAAACATGTGTAATATTTTCAATAATTTATGAGACAATTGGAAAGTTTTAATTTAATTGCTTAAAAGTAATGAATATTCAAAAAGCACAATTCGCTTCAGGTAAAAGTCATATGATTTTCATTCAATTAAAATTTACAAAAGCTCATTCTACTCCTTGAAAGGTCCTTTACAATTTTATTCATCACGTTTTTATTAGACATCCTATAGAACATTGTTTTATTTGAAACATGACTGAATAAAAATAATTGTAGGTATTATTTTTAAATAAAGTAATTTCCATAAAAACGAGACGAATATAATTGTAAAGAAACTTTGAAGGAATGGAATGAGCTTTTGTAATGACGTATTTTGCCTAAAGCAGATGCAAAAACAGAAATAGTTATGCAAATAACTACATGTCATAACCATGTAAGTGCAATTTTTTTTTAAACACGTTTTAATAACTTGAAAATTCTCTAAAATTCTACCTGACATTGTGGTGAAAGGATATTTTTAAATTCGAGCCGATAGTGCGTTTTATCTCGATAAACTGTGACCAATCATACGAAATTTAAATCTTTGTACTTGATTACATCCTGTTATTGTATTGAATAGTTACACAATAAAAATTTAATTTTTTTACTCTTCAGCCTTCTATTTGACTCGTCAAGCGTTTATACTCTTCCAGGCATATGTTTTGTGTTGAATAAAGAATCCATAGATTAGCACGGTTTCGACAGCAATCTATTTTTGACGAGCTGTATCTCGAAGAATATTAATTTCCTCAAAACTTTGTTTATTGATATCTCTAGAGTAGCATCAAATCTCAAATGGAATTTCACATTTTTTGCTATCTTTCGATTTTGGAGATGTTTTTTTTCACTCTCCTAAAAAATTTATCCCGACGGATTTACATGCTTTTGTCGCCACATCCTTCATTTGTAGATCTAATTTTCAAAAAGATACAAAACAACTTCAAGTAATGGAAATTCGAATAACAGAAATGAAGAATTGAAGAGCATCAATTTTAAAAGTGGTGAAAGAGAGAAAAAGGTAAGACGGTGGTCAGGCAGGACGAATAGGTATAACAAAAATGGCAATAAAATCGGTTTGCGAGATAATATTCGGGCACGAATATACATAAAAAATCCGTTTGAATTGAAATCCTAGCTGATCCTGTTTGCGAGATATCGTCAAATTACGTATTTCAGCTATTTTATCAATGGAACGTAATGAACAGTAACTTAATTATGCATTCAAATGCATATAAAATTATTATTTTTATACTAGGTATGTGTTGAATAGATAAATATTTCACAACGGCAGGCCAGCGAAACCCTCGTGTGTCTTGAGGACACGAAGCGACCCAAGGATGACAGTTCTCTGCATCCATCTCGCTAGTGCCTTGGCATATTTTTGGCACGCAGGTATGCCTTTAAGGTTACGTACCAGTGATAGTTTCGCACCTCCGAGATCACCTATCACAAGGGTAATTACTTGCACCGAATATTTTGATTACGGTCGTTGCAGCTCTCTTTTAAGGTCTTGATACCTCTCCTCTCTTTCTTTCTCCTTTGCAGTTATGTTGTATTCGGACAGAGTAGAGTATTCGACCACGAATATAGTTCGTTTCTCGAAGTCTTGGAGAAAAATGTCAGGCCTCGAGTGCGTGAAGGAGACTGCTGCCCGAAAATCGTAGTTCCAGAAGTATATATATATATATATATTATATTTATATATATATAATTTAAAAAAAAGTTAAACAGCCACCGCAGGGTACCACTAAGAGCAACTGCCATCTAAAAATAAAATGTCAATAGCCCCCAGTAGAACCGCGGTAAAATACACACATGGCCACGTCTCACATCCGTGAGATGGGTGTTCACAGGGCACGACGAAATCACAACGACAACCCTCGTGTATCTTGAGGACACGAAGCGACCCAAGGATGACAGCTTTCTGCATCCATCTCGCAAGTGCCTTGGCATATTTTTGGTACGCGGGTATGGCTTTAAGGTTACGAACCAGTGATAATTTAGCACCTCCGAGCACCTATCACAAGGACAATTACTCGTACCGAATATTTTGGGTACAGTCGTTGCAGCTCTCTTTTAAGGTCTTGATACCTCTCCTCTTTTTCTTTCTCCTTTGCAGTGATGTTGTATTCGGACGGAGCCGAGAGCTCGATCACGAATATCGTTCGTTTCTCGAAGTCGTGGAAAACAATGTCAGGCATCGAGTGCGCAACGGAGACTGCTGCCCAAAAATCGTAGTTCCAGAAAATCTGGCACTTCTCGCTTCGGACAATTGACTCTATATCCCTTGGAGCGTTCGGCAGGGCAGGGTCGCGACTAACACCGTAAGAGCGACAAAGGTGGTAATAAAGTACTCTTAGGGCCGCATTATGTCTATAGATATACGTTGTTCCTGCGTGTATCGGACACCCCGATAGTATGTGTTCTAGGTACTCAGCGTGTGCATGACACGCTCTGCACCTATCACTGGGAACTTCTTGACATAAAATGCGGGCGCGGTATGCTAAGGTGGAGGTTACAGCGTCCTGGTATGCGAAAATAAGGCCCTCTGTACCTGAATTGAGCCCTGCTGATTTGAGGAAAGCAAAAGTTTGCTCCTTTGACAAGGACTGTTTTTTACATTTCTGTGAAAGTTTCCGTGCATATGCTTGTCGAGTAACTCTTGGTGAAATTTTCTAACCTCTGCTTTCTTTACTTCGGCTTTTAGACGTGAAGCATGTAGATGGAGTAATGTACTTTCCTCACTTCTGATGTTGAAATTCAGGCCAAGGGTCTCGGCAGCTTGCTCCGCGGCTTTGTAAAGGAACGCTCCTTCGCCAATCATCTCGTGGTTTCTGACCGTCTTTAGGAGAGGATCTCTGCCATTCGCTACGATGTGAGCTGTACTTAAAGCAATTCGGTTATGAAGACATTGGAGATTCAGAAGTCCGCGTCCGCCTTGACGGCGTGAAATGTATAATCGCGGAACTGACGAATTGATATGCAGGCTTTTATTCATATGCATGCTCTTACGCGTGGTAACATCAAGGGCCTTAACCTCGTTCTTCGTCCATTGAACCACCCCAAACGAGTAGAGTAGAACCGGGACGGCAAGCATGTTAGTCGCAGATACCTTGTTCAACGCCGACAGATTGGAAGACCAAATCTGTCGAAGAAGATGCTTGTATCTGCTTCGGAGAGACTCCTTCACTGATGTTACGTCCTGAATGCGGCTTTGAGGCACGCCCAGGTATGTATAGGTCTCTCTAGTGTTAAGATGTCTAATAACACTTATATCCACAAGCTCAGGGTCCTTGGGAACGCCAGTTATCTTTCCTTTCTTCAAATTAATTTTGGCACACTTGTCCAAACCAAAGTCCATCCCAATCTCTCCTGTGTAGTTCTTGACGATATTTATAGCAGTTTGAAGTTTGCTTTTACCAGCGGCATAGATCTTCAGGTCATCCATATAAAATACATGAGTGACCTTATGCTCACGCTGATTAGTGTCGCCACAGAGGTATCCAGGAGAATTTCATAGTGCGAGAGATAGAGGCAGAAGTGCGATGCAAAAAAGCAAAGGGCTCATACTATCTCCTTGAAAGACGCCCCTCTGGAAGGTGACGTTGTTCTTCGTCAGACGATAATTCCTAGATGAGATGGTAAATCTAGTTTTCCAAAGAGGCATCAATCTCTCTATGCATCTCACTATGTGTGGATGTACCTTCAGGCTTTCCAACAGACAAATGATTAGTCTATGAGAGGTTCAATCGAAAGCTTTCCGGTAGTCAATCCAGGCCATTGACAGGACGCGCTGATGGGCGGCAGCGTCTTTACAGACACACCTGTCAATTAGCAGGTTCTCTCGACAGCCTGCTACACCTTTTTTCGAGCCTCGTTGTTCGTACATCTCTCGCCATACAGGCTCAATTCGTCGAACGACCCTTTTGTTTAGGGCAGCTGTAAAGATCTTATACAGTGTCTTTAAACAAGTTATTGGCCTGTAATTCTCTGGTCTGGACAAGTTGCTTTTTTTCGGTAGGAGTATAGTGCGTCCCAACACCAGCCACTGCGGAATGGGCGTCTCTGACTTTAAATATGAGGTGAATATGCGGGCCAAATGTTGGTGTATAGAAGTAAACTTCTTCCACCAAAAGTTCTTGATACAATCTGGTCCAGCACCGGAAAAGTTCTTCGTGCCTCTAAGTGCTTTTTTCACCTCTTCGGCAGTGACTGATGGGCACTCCTTTTCAGATTTTATGAGGCTGTCGCAAAACTCTTTGAAGCGGATGATATTGTCAGTACGTTCTTTCAACTCTAGTGTTTTCGGGATCTTGTAGACCTCTCTCCAAAAAGTCTCTACCTCCTTGGGCTTGGGTGGATTTTTTACAAAAACAGGGGGATCACTGAAGAGGCGTGATGGGTCAGCAAGAAACTGTTGATTCTTCCTGTTCCATCTCTCCCTCTTCTGTATCCTCCTCCTTGCGTCAGATAACAGCCTTATTTTGTCAACAATATGCTGCTCGATTGTCAGCAGCTTTGACTTGTTCAGTGTGTGATTCAAGGTCCTCAGTTCTTGGGCGAACTTTCGAACCCTTTCCGTGAACGGTCTACCAGATGTTATGTAGTCAATCACACATTGAACACGGGACGCATTCTGTCTTGCCCATACAATTTTCTTGTTCAGTTGATGCAAGCGTCTTCTGGTCTTTTGATCCATCGTCGGTTTCAGCCTTCGATTTGAATCAGCCAAAGCTCTCGCAGCACCATGAACTGAGCAATTGATGGTCCAGAGGTCGGACTCTTGCGAGATATCTCCACGAAGGGAGGCATCCATTTCAGCCAGATCTTGGGGCTTAAGAGGAACTTGCATGTTGATGTTCCTCCTTATACTGAAATTGCGATCATCTTCCAGAAGTTACCTGCTTTCTGCGGTTGGTCTTAATGTCGTTTCATCTTCGTCTGCAGCTTGTTCAAGCAGCGGCTGAGGAAGCGCTCCGCGTACATATCCATTTTTCCGGAGGTAGTCGGCTTGATTTCGCAAAGACTGATGCGGAACGTATTGAAGCTCTGGGTGTTTTTGGCACCACGGAGTATACATACGCGCCATAAAGCCTCCGCAAACAGGGATAATACTGGCATCGTAGCAGTCTAGCACGTCATTCTTAAGTTGATCCGTCCACTCAATGTGGGCGTTTCGCCGCTTCGTCGTCGTGTTTCCATCTAAATTATTTTCAGCACCCCGAACTCTAGGATGATCGGCATTGTTTGCCGATCCATTGTCGGGTGCTCTGCGCGTTCGATCGTTTTGAACCGCATCTACAACATTTTGGTGGTTTGTTGGTTTCATTGTTGTTCCCACGAGCAGCTAGGGAAAGGGTTTTTCAATCCTTGTAGAGCTCCGCGTGCAAGGATAAGGGTTGGCAAGGAACACGCCTAAGTATATTGTCAGGAGGGAGACGGGGAGAACGAGTGTAGGGATTCTAGCAGGGAGCAGGGCGTGTAAATATGAGGAGAAATTTTTGGAAGAGGGGGGAAGTAGGCTGGTTAGCGAGTGATGGTGGGAGAAGGAGAACAGGAGAGGGGTGGGAAGATGGAGGCTGAGAGGGAAAGGTATTTTAGAATAAATGGACTGCAGATGGATGAAGTGAGAAGGATGCACGAGGAAGGAAGGAAGGTTTATGACTTGGTTAAGCAAAATGGCATGGAGAGAGAGAAGACAGAGGGGGAAGAGAGAATAAGAGAGTTAAGGTTTAACGGGAACTATGTGTGGATTATGCAAAGGACAAGAGCGCAATATCTATGTGAGAAAGAAGAGGAAGGATGTCAGGAGCTTATAGCGAGGATGAGGTGTTGGTGCATGGAGGGTTTCAATAGGTTCTGGCTCTCACGGGAGAAGAGGATGTGTGAACTGTGTGGAAAGGGGGATGCAAGAGTGGAGCACTGGTTGGAGGAGTGCCTGGAGGTGGAAAAAAGTGAGATAAGCATGGAGGTATTGTTGCATGAAAAGGGGGAAAAAAGGGCAGTAGCATGGGTGAAGGGAGTATTGGGTAAGATGGAGATGAAGAGAAGGAAGGAGGAAGAGGAATGGAGACGGAAAGATTGTAAATAGGAGAGAAAGTAGATATAAGTAACATGTAAATATTGTAAATAGTAGATAAGTAGTAGGTATTAGAGCGAAAACAGAGGTTGGAAAGCGAGGCAATGCGAAAAAGTAGGGACATGCGTGCGAGGCGAGGCGAAGCGAGGAAGGCAAGGCGATAAAAGCGTGCGACTTAGAGATAAGGAATGGATGGATGTTAGTCTTTAAGGGTTAGTTTTAAGAAAATTCTGTAAAAATGGAAGTGTAAGCAAGTCAATTTTTTAAGGCCAGCAGGCTGAAAAATAAACGTTTATCTATCATACCTTGTATGAAAATAATAATTATATAAGCATTTAAATGCATACTTGAGGTGCAGCTCATTACGTTCCATTGATGAAATAGCTAAAATACGTAATTTGGCGATATCTCGAAAACAGGATCAGCTAGGATTTCAATTCGAACGGAGTTTTGATGCATATTCGTGCCCGAATATCATACCGTAAACGGATTTTAATGCCATTTTTGTGATACCTATTCTTTCTTCCTGACCACCGTGTTAAGTAAATCACATCTTGTGTAATGTTCCTTGCTTTTTTATATTGACATATTTTATAATTGATTGCCATGAATTGACAATTTTAAAAAATTTGATTTTCAAAAACAACAAAATTTTCAAACCGCCTAAAATATTTTTAAAAAAAAGTAAGGATAACCTGAGAGGGTATGAAAATATAAAAATAAAATATCAGGGAACGTATTTGTGATGGATATGAAGTTTGCACAAAAAACCTGTTGGACAGACTTTAAAGCGATTTTGAAAATCCTTAACTCAAAAATATTCAACTCTACTTTTAATTTTTATCTTTTCCAAGTTAATATAAGTAACATCTGTACATTTCTAATATTTAAAAAATGGTGTAAATGGTATTTGACAATTTCTCATTTTAAATTTGTAGCTTCGAATAGGTGCGTAACAGGACATTTTGCATGCTTTTTTATTTATTATTTATAAACGAAGTCGTCCAAAATTTGGAAACTTTATTAAATTGTGCTTTGATGTAATTTCAATACCTTACTCAGATAATATTAAAATCAAGTTATTATTCAAAGAAAAAGTGGAAAATGACTCAGACTTAAAGCGGCAATTACAAAATACATATTCCAGAAAAATATAGATCTTATAATATAAACCCTTTCATGGAAACCTTAGTCACGGCACTGGTCGTTTCTCTACCCACACAGCATGATATATTGCTGCAAGATTTCTGCAAGGTTTC
>CAKNXH010064616.1:88495-128323 GCA_932178445.1 Andricus quercusramuli | reverse complement strand
TAGTTTGCGTGCGAAAAAAATGATTTTCCAGGACACAGTTTTGCATTGACTTGTTTTATTTCTTTACAAAATATAGAAATGTTGCATTTAGACAAAGATAATCAGATGTCAGCTTTTCGGAAATCTACAGAAATTCAGATGAAATATATAAATAATAAAATAAAATAAATAAAATATAAATAAAATAATATAAATTAATAATATATTTACTGTGTGAGTTAATACTTGTAAGAAAAATATTTTTCCCAAGCTCGTTACACATGATTAGAAATCGTCTGTAAGAGATGAATGATAAAAAATCAAAGCACAAATTTCATCTGAAAACATTTTTTCAAGTCTTGGCTTTGAATAATAGAAAATATGTACTTTAAAAAAATTGTATTTTTAATTATTTTATAATAATACACATGAATTAGTAATAATATATATTTTGTGTGTGAGTTAAAACTTGTGAGCAAAATATTTTTCCCCAAACTCGTTACAAAATATTAGATATCATCCATAAGAGATGAATTGAACAAATTTTAAGTAAACATTTATTACCATATCATTTCTTAGATGGCCACGTTTTTTCTCGGAGAAACCGTTTGACCCAGAGTTTGGCAGAAAAATCTATCACTTACGCGTGCGCTAGATTGAGGTTGTAGGAGACAGGTTGTAGGTAGTCAGGAAGGTTCGATTTCCCAGCGGGGGCGATTTTTCAAAGCGTTTGAGAGTGCCATCGTATGTTTAAGATTCTGTGCGTGCAATTGTGTAAGAGGAATTGAAAATAAAGTGCAGTAATGATACATAAAATAATTTTTCCTCTCCAAATCGATCGACGTTTCACCTCATGTTTGTTGTTTATAACAATTAATGACAAAATTAAATAATGACAATAATCAAATTATTTGCATTCTGGGAGTACTATTGCATCGATTTAGGATTATTTTCATTGCATGCAAACCGCTATTGAAGAGTAAATAATGATTTTGTGAAAAATCTCTATTTTCTCATACTTCGAGTAAAGATATAATAAATAAATCAATGAAAATGCAAGAATCTCTGACTAAGGTGCTCTTGGAAATTTAGTGCTCTCCAATTTAAAAAAATCTGCCCGCTTCGCGGGCACATTCTCATCGCAAGCTTCGCTCGCAAGTTTGAGCGTGCCTAGGGCGCGCGACTGTTGGATCTCGCGCTTCGCGCTCGATCATATATTTATCTCGCTCTTCGCGCTCGATTATATATACATCTCGCGCTTCGCGCTCGATTATGTATACACCTCGCGCTCGGACGTATTTACATCGCGCTTTACGTTCGGTTTCTCTAGATTTTTGAACTTCGTGTTCGACTTTGATGGAAAAAAAAGCTTATTTGCAAATATTATAAAATTATCAAAACCTCTACATGTGAAGTGATTGTTAAATTTGTTTTTATTTTAGAATGAAATGGAAATTTATTTACTCAAGGTTCTATCGACCTTAAGGAACACACTCTCATCCAGACACTCGCGCTTCGCGCTCGGTATGTGATTTGGAAATAATTTGAACCTTGCGTTCCACGCTCGGTTCTGTACACCGTATGATAGAAATGAAAAAGTCACGAATAAAATAAAAACTACGCGTCCTATCAGAACATGATTTATAACAAATTTGTACCTCTTCTTTGGATGAACAAATTTTGTCTCTGTCATTTTTCTCGTAGCTTGTGTTATTCGTCTAAAAATTTAATTTTACTATTTCCAATGCTGTCTTTTACGAATAAAACAAAAACTACGCATCATACCAAAAAGTGAATGATAACAAATTTGGAGATCTTTTTTGGGTGCATAATTTTGTTCCATTTATCTTTGGTCGTATCTTGCGTAGTTTGACAGCAAAATGAAATTATTGATTTTTCATTATTTTTTTGTGTGATCAAAATTTGGATTTTTGATTTTTCAAAAAATTCAAAAAGTTGTTACGAAAATATTGTAGGGTGTTCAAAAAGAAAAATTTTTCTCCTCCTGAGTTTTTTTCATATCATGCGTTTTTCGGCATAAAATGTTCATTTACGTTTGTTTTTTGTAATTTTGAAAATGCTATAGCTCCGGTAATTTTTTTTTATCCGAAAAAGTTATTGAGAAAAATTGTTTGAGTTTTGGAGTACTATGAATAACCGTACATAGAATTTTTGAATTTTGAATAAAAATTGTCTCAAAAATTTTCAAAATGCGCTCACTCTTTGAATTTTGATCAAAATTAGCTGGTTAACGAACTTGTTCTTTCTTTTTAGGCCCTAAAGAAGTGTGCCAAAGCACAACCCAATCTGATTATTTTTTCGAAAGTTATCGTGCCTACAGACAGGCAGACAGACTACAAACAGACAGACACCTTGGTAAAAACCTTTTTTTCTAGCTCAGGGGGTCTCAAAACGTGGAGATTTGATGAAAACCGACCAAGTCAAATTTTACATAAAACCAATACCTTCTCATTAGAATGAGAATGTAAAAAAGGAATTGCGGATTGGGGCAAAATTGAAGGCTGTAGACCTTTTGAACGAAAAAAATTCGTTTCTCCCATTCTGCGGTGTATCTCTGCATACTATCGTGTGCACTTCAAAATTTCTATTATTACTGCAAATATTAACAGATTTTCATGAATCTTTTTTTCACTTCCTTAGAATTATTTACATAAACTATGTATGCTAATTAAAATTAAATCACGCGATGCTTTCGTAATTTCAGTTTTTTGAACCGGCCTGCATCTCATAACAATGAGGAGGATGATTCGTTCCGGATAATTCGACGATAAGTCTCCACTCGCGCGACGGGGTGTCTGCTCGAAGCCGAGCTCGCAGGTTTGACCAGGGTTTGACCAGGTTTGAGCGTCACTGCATTTTTTCTCTATTCTTCTTTTCTATTTGTTTATAACTTTAAATCTAAACAAAAATTCAAAAAACCGAGACTTAACCACCAAAGAGACCAGTATTTAGATGAGGTATGCAAAATATCAGACCAAAATATTCAACCGTGCGGCCGGAAACTGGAATTCCTTTTTTATAACGCTGATAAATCCCTTTAAGAACCCTTTTTCACTACACAAAATGAAAGAGAAATGTATTTTTCATTAAACTAGAAAGTTCCAAAAGTCTCAGCGGTACAGATTTGAAATAATCTAGATTTCAAAAGAGCATTATGGAAGGTTGAGCATGTATTTATTGAGGAATGGTACAAAAACCGCACTAAAACACATAACCAAGAATTCCATTTTGACAGCTCATCATTTTCGTCCATCACATTGGCATGAATTACAATGTTCGGCTATAATAGGAATCCACGCGAGCCAATTCTTTGTTTTTCACAAAATGACCATTTTTCAGCCGATCACACTTTGAATCCATTCTTGCGTTACTAAATTTTTAAAAAAGACTTCAATATTTTTGTTTTGTTTTGCGACGCGACAGCGGCATCATGTACTGGCCGAGCGAGCTTCTGACTTGGTTAAGCAAAACGGCATGGAGAGAGCGAAGACAGAAGGGGAAGAGAGAATAAGAGAGCCAAGGTTTAACGGGAACTATGTGTGGATTATGCCAAGGGCAAGAGCGAAACATTTAAGTGAGAAAGGAGAGAAAGGAAGTCAGGAGCTTATAGCGATGATAGGTGTGGGTGCGTGGAGGGTTTCAATAGGTTCTGGCTCTCTCGGGAGAAGAGGATGTGGGAACTGTGTGGAAAGGGGGATGCTAGAGTGGAGCACTGGTTGGAGGAGTGCGTGGAGGTGGAAAGAAGTGTGATAAGCATGGAGGTATTGTTGCATGAAAAGGTGGAAAAAAGGGCAGTAGCATGGGTGAAGGGAGTGTTGGGTAAGATGGAGATGAAGAGAAGGAAGGAGGAAGAGAAATGGAGACGGAAAGATTGTAAATAGGAGAGAAAGTAGATATAAGTAACATGTAAATATTGTAAATAGTAGATAAGTAGTAGGTATTAGAGCAAAAACAGAGGATGGCAAGCGAGGCAATGCGAAAAATTAGGGACATGCGAGCGAGGCGAAGCGAGGAAGGCAAGGCGATAAGAGCGTGCGGCTCAGAGATAAGGAATGGATGGATATTAGTTTTTAAGGGTTAGTTTTAGGAAAATTCTGTAAAAAATGGATGTGTAAGCAAGTCAATTTTTTAAGGCCAGCAGGCTGGAAAATAAACGTTTATCTATCTACTAAATTTTGAAAAATGACTTCAATATTCTTGTTTAGTTTTGCGACGCGAAAGAGGCATCATTTACCGGCCGAGCGGGACTGAATGGGGGGAAGGGGCCTAGGGTGCGCGACTGTTGGTTCTCGCGCTTCGCGCTCGATAGCATATTTATCTCGTGCTTCGCGCTCGATACTGTATTTACCTCTCGCTACGCGCTCGGTCTTTGTATTTCCCCGACATTTGTGCACAAAACTTTCAAAATACATTCTCATCACGCACCTCGTGCTTCGCACTCGATATTTTCCAAAATGTAAAATTTTCTAAATTATTTTTTAAATTATTTTTTTATTCTTAGCTACCCTGAAAAATGTATGATTTCAATAAATTTATATTATTACAATTCATAATATGCATTGATAATAAAAATAGACGTATTTTTCTTGTCTTGTTTTTATAATTGAAAAAAGTGCGCATCCTATACAAAACAATTTTGTTATTATGCATTTTGTTGCAACATGTTTTGTTTTTCCATAAATTGTAATTTGTTTATGTTCAGTGTTATTTTTTACGATTTGAACAAAAAATATGCATCCTAGCGTAAAGTGGTTCTAAGAAAATGCGTAAATGTAATTTAGGCGAAAAATTTTTTTCGATAAAATGTTATTGTAACGTTTATCGTTTTTCCAAAAAGTTAATTTTTTCCCCCAAAATGTATTTTTATAACAAAAGTTTATAACAAACTTATAGATCTTTTTTTGGTTGAACAACTTCTGTCTATTCGTCTTTTTTCGTACCTTCCGTCGTTTTTCAACAATTTTATTTGATTGTTTATGTTATTTTTCACGATTGAAACAAAAATTACACATCTTATCAAACAATTATTAATGAAAAATGTGTAGCTCTTTTCTGAGTGAACAATTTTTGTCCATTAATTTTTTTCGTGGTTTGTATCGTTTGTCCAAAACTTTAATTTTTGTTATTCTTAAATCAATTTTTTTAAATTGAAACAAAAACCAAGCGCCCCATCAAAGAGTGATTAATAACAAATTTGTATATCTTTTTTGAGTGCACAATCTACGTCAAATCATCTTTTTTCGTATCTTGTATATTTTGACCGTAAAATGGAATTTTTTATTTAAAAGAAACATTTTTATTCTCCTGAATTTTTTTCATATCGTGCGTTGTTTGGATTAAAATGTTCATTTTCGTTTGTTTTTTGGAATTTTGTAAATTCTAAAACTCCAGTTATTTTTGTTTTATCGAAAAAAGTAATTGGAATGATCTTTGTGTCTTTTTGAGTACTACGAATATCCATATATGGAATTTTTAAGTTTGAAAAAAGTGGTCTCAAAAATTTTGAAAAAGCGCTCACTTTTTACATTTTCATCCAAAATGGCTGGATAACGAACTTGACCTTCATTTTGGGACACTTGAAGAGTATATTAAAGCCCAATCCAATCTGTCAATTCTTTCGAAAGTTATAGTGCTAACGAAATAAAAATCTACATACACACATACCCACATACAGACAGACACATTCGCAAAAACGATTTATGCGTGCAGTGTGATAAAAAATAAGTTTTGGTAACTATGTCAGCTTTTGAAATTTATTTGCGCAAATGAATACAATAGTACATTGTGTAACTAGTGGGGTATAGTTGCATATTGCGCACGCGGGCGCAATACACACGAGTTGCACACACTATTTTTCATCACGAATGTGAGGAATTTGCATCCTTCGTATTTTATCCACACGAGCGAAGCGAGTGCGGAATATCGTCGGCGGGAGAGGGGTTCGGGGGGCGAGGCCCCCCGAGAGGAAAAACACCCCAATCAAAAAGATAATTTCAGGTGCCGATGGAGAATTGGCCGTGTTTTCACGAAACAAACGCACCTAACCTGAAACCTGCTGTGGGCATATTTAAGTATGATATTTAGATCTAATACGTTTTTATTTGATTATGATTACATATTATCAATAAGAATATTCATATCAATATTATTTCTCATTTTTTTATACTTACTTCTTGCATCCACGACACAAAACAAACTGTTGTTGACATTTTGAAGATGATAACGTTGAAGTTAGTAGAAGGTTATAGTTGCGTTTGTTGCGTGAAAACACGGTGAAGCGTGTGATTTTTCTTACTAAAACACGGTGGAGCGTGCGATATTTCTTCTAAAACACGTAGCAGCGTGCGATCATTGTAGAACGCACGCTATTCGCACGGCATGCGCAATATGCCACAATGCGCACGGAAAACAGATGTGAAATATGGGATATTCCGTGCATGCGTGATGAAAAAATAATTAATTGATAACAATGTGTACATTTGCATATTTGTATTGTCTATAATGCGAATTAAAGATCTGGAAGTCCACCATTTCCCAATTAACGATATTCCATTTTAAGAGCAAAAATTCTATATTTTCAGTGTCGTAAATTATCTAGTTGAAATTTTACAATAATTGTGAAAGATGTTTGTATGTCTGAAGAAATAATATTTGTTAAATACATTATTGTAAATAATGCTGATATTCAATGTCTCATTGGGCTGTTTATTCTGTTTTTGGCACCACCTTCTTTGCTTCTTGGCTGATGGAGTCCGCAGCTTTGTTAATAAATTCCTGGGTGTCTTTTCCGAACTTTTCCAAAGTTGGCATAACTTTCTCAAAGCCCTGCTCGAAAGTATCCTTTACGGTGCCCCATGCTTTCTCAATTTCTTTAGCAGCACTGTTTACAGCACTATCGGCATCTTCTTTAGCTTTATCAGTTGGATCTGATGGGGCAGCGTGAGCCTTGAAGAAAAATGGATAATTTGTAATAAAAGTATGAAATATTGAAACAATATACTATAAATTAAAAATTATATCAACATGTATTTTAATTACATACAATCCCGTAAAAAATGATGAGAAATCAAATTTTTTTCGTTTCTCAATTATGGTTTATATGATTTTTTGAAATTTTTAAGTTAGAAACTTCTTCAAATTGTAACTCAAAATTCAATTTTAAATGCATACACGAAAAAATAAGCTTCGTGTAGTTTACGGAATTCATTCAGGAGTAGCGGATATCGAAGACAGTTTAGTGGAAGTTAAAAAGGTCTGATTATACGATGTGATGAACTATTTGTCTTATATGTAGGGTAAGACTACAGATTCTTGCCCCCCCCCCCCCCCAATTGTTGGCACCCCTCTCCAATTTCTTAGAAAATACTTTTTTTTTAGTATTTTTTGCCCCAATTAATTGATTTATACTATATTTTTACATTTAATGCAAATATTAATTATCTATTACTTTATTAATTTTAAATTATCTATTACGAATTTTAATATTTTTCAATTACTTTCTTTACCCTTCGTGACCGAAGACTTATCTTTTTCTATTTACCAAAATCTTTTTCAATCTCTTTCCCTATCCTTTGTGGCCGAAGACTCTTACCTTTATCCATCCCTTAGTCCATCTATCTATTACTAATTTCAATCTTTTTCAATCCCTTCACGTATCCTTCGTGACCGAGGACTCTCATCTTTTTCTATCCCTCAACATTGTGGAGTCCATCGAAAAGTTAAAAAACTCATTAGAAAAATTAATTTGACTTTGACCACGTATTAGAAAGATAACGCGACGTCCATGCTTATATACCTACATAATTAAAATTAATTTCTCTATCTCACAGTCGAGAACTGTGATACTTGGAAGAAAACGGTTTGCTAGGCCTCTACTTATAGGCCCGGAGACTGTTTTTACTTGTTGGTTACTTTTACCCTCAGCTATCTAGCGTACCCTGCTGAAATTAAAAAGATATAGATCCTATCTTTTTGAATAATTTCGAATCTTTATGATATAAATAGATAGGGAAAATGTATTCCATTCTATCTCTTTGCCAATCTAAATTCACGTCTATCTTTTTCAATCCTCTCTTTTCTATCTCATTCTATACTTTATCTATCCACGTCAATCTTTTTCTATATCTCTATCAATCTAAACTCCTTTTATCTTTTTCAATCTTCTTTTCCCTATCTCTTCTCAACCTCGATCTATGCGCGTCAATCTTTTTCTATCTTTTTTCTATATAAATTCACGTATTTCATTTCCAATCTCATTTTCTCTATCTCATCCTATCCTCCTTCTATTAACGTAAATATTTTTTTATCTCAATCAATCTAAAATCCTTTTATCTGTTTCAATCTCCTTTTTCCTATCTCTTCTTATCCTCGATCTATTAGCGTCAATCTTTTTCTATCTTTTTGTCTATATAAATTCACGACTTTCATTTCTAATCTCCTTTTCTCTATCTCATTCTATCCTCCTTCTATCAACGTCAATATTTTTCTATCTCTCTATCAATCTAAACTCCTACCTAAATCTAAAAGGTCCTATCTCTTCTTATCCTCGATCTATCCGCGTCAATCTTTTGCTATCTTTGTGTCTATATAAATTCATGTCTTTCTTTTCCAATCTCCTTCTCTCTATCTCATTCTATCCTGCTTCTATCAACGTCAATCTTTTTCTATCTTTTTGTCTATATAAATTCACTTTTTTCTTTCCCAATCTCCTTTTCTCTATCTCATCCTATCCTCCGTATACCAACGTCAATCCTTTTCTATCTTTTTGTCTATATAAACTCACGTCTTTCTTTTCCAATCTCCTTTTCTATATCTTATCCTATCCTGTTTATATCAACGTCAATCTTGTTCTATCTCTCAATCAATCTAAACCCCCTTCATCTTTTTCAATCTCCTTTTCCCTATCTCTTCTTATCCTCGATCTATCCACGTCAATCTCTCTCTATCTATTTTTCAATCCTAATTCACGTCTATCTTTTTCAATACCCTCTTCTCCATCTCACCCTATCCTTCATCTATCCACATCAATATTTTTCTATTCCTAAATTAATCTACATTCCCATCTATATTTTACAATATCCTTTTCCCTATCTCATTGTATCATACATCTATCAACGTCTATCTTTTTCTATTTATTTTTCAATCTGAATTCACGTCTATCTTTTACAATACCCTCTTCTCTATCTCATCCTATCCTTTATCCATCCACGTCAATATTTTTCTATCTCTGAATTAATCTAAATTTCCATCTGTCTTTTTCAATCTACTCTTTCCTATCTCATTGTATCATACATCTATCAACGTCTATCTTTTTCTATCTATTTTTCGATATGAACTCACGTCTATCTCTTTCAATATCCTCTTCTCTATCTCATCCTATCCTTCATCTGTCCACGTCAATCTTTTTCCGTATCTCTATCAATCTAAAGTTCCGTCAATCTTTTTCAACCCCCTCTTATTTTATCTCATCTTGTCCTTCATCTATACTCGTCAATATTTCTCCATCTCTCTTTCAATATAAATTCTCGTCTATCTTTCCTAATCTCATCTTCCTTATATCATGTCTATAATTTTCTATCTATTTTTCAATCTAAATTTACGTTTATCTTTATGCATCTATGTCTCATCTCATCCTATATCTATTAAAGTCAACGTTTTTTTCTATCTCTATGCATTTTTATAGACAAAAAAATAGAAAAAGATTGACGTGCATAGATCGAGGATGAAAAGAGACAGAGAGAAGGGGATTAAGGAAGATAAAGGAAGTTTAGATTAATTAAGAGATAGAAAAAGATTGACGTTGATGGAAGCAGGATAGGATGAGATAAAGAAAAGGAGATTGGAGAAGAAACACGTGAATTTATAGAGACAAAAAGATAGAAAAAGATTGACGTGGATAGATCGAGGATAAGAAGAGATAGGGAAAAGGAGATTGAAAAAGATAAAAGGAGTTTAGATTGATTGACAGATAGAAAAATATTGACAGTGATAGAAGCAGGATAGGATGAGATAGAGAAAAAGAGATCGGAAAAGAAAGACGTAAATTTATAGAGACAAAAAGATAGAAAAGGATTGACGTTGATAGATCGAGGATAAGAAGAGATAGGGAAAAGGAGATTGAAACAGATAAAGGGAGTTTAGATGGATTGAGAGATAGAAAAAGATTGAGTTGATAGAAGCAGGATAGGGTGAGATAGAGAAAAGGAGATTGAAAAGAAAGACGTGAATTTATAGAGACAGAAAGATAGAAAAAGATTGACGTGGATTGGTCGAGGATAAGAAGAGATAGGGAAAAGAAGGTTGAAAAAGATAAAGGGAGTTAAGATTAATTAAGAGATAGAAAAAGATTGACGTTGATGCAAGCAGGATAGGATGAGATAAAGAAAAGGAGATTGGAAAAGAAAGATGCGAATTTAGATTGACAAAGAGATAGAATGGGATACATTTTCTCTATCTGTTTCGATCGTTAAGATTCAAAATGATTCAAAAGGATAGGATCTCTATCTTTTTACTTCCAGCAGGGTACCCTTAAAAATTCAGACGCATTGACCAATGTTGAAACATTTGCGTGCTGACGCATTGGAGTGAATTCGCTGACTTCAATCTTTTGCACCGTACTTCTACGTACAGAAAGATTCAAAATTGAAATACCGTCTTCACGAATTTACATGCCATGACACACTGTACCAATGCCTCATTGTCGCAAAGCGGGATTTGCGGAGTGTCTTAATCTTTTTAATTCAACAAGTATCAATACCTTCTTTTCTGCTGGGTATGTATCATAGATCATAGCATGTTACGCCATAGTTCATGGCGAAGGAAGTGAGGTAAAAGACGCCTTTTGTGATATTTTAAATCAGCGTTTCCCAAACTATTAATGCGTGTAAAGTACCCTACCGCAGGTAGGGGGATGCCACCGTGCGGTGCACCAGAATTAGGCACACGGTCAGTGTTTGACCTTCTAGCCGGTGGGCCCTCTGAAATTTTGGCATGAATTGGGCACAGAATCAGAGAACAATGACGCCTGTGTGTCACCACATCACTCGAAACAGTTTAAATGATGTCGAAGCTAAGGGAAAAGACGTGGTGAAAAAGCAAAAATTTATAGAGTCCAAAATTGAAGAATATCGTAATTAAATTATTATCAAATTTATTTTATTATTCAATTTGAAGTTTTAAAATGCGTTCTCTGGAAAGTAAAGTAACTTTGTATTTTGATGATTTTTCTATTTTTACTGAGATAACATTTTTTTATATTGTTTTTTTATTCCTTGTATTTGCAGGGTCCATATACAAGGGGCCACACGAAAAAACGCCAAGGGCATGCATAGCCCGTCAAGGGTATGGATGCGATCTTGTTGCCTAAATTCTGCTCCAGAGATCTCACCGTTATTAAGGTGCGACTCAGGGGCAGTAGCGGGGAAAGACTAGAGGTATTTATTGCCTCGGCTTATTTCCCTGGTGATGCCGAGGGACCTCCGCCTCGCAGAGAGGTGGAGGCTCTAATTCTGTATTGTCAGGAGATTAAGATTCCTCTTCTGTTAGGCTGTGATGCTAACTCTCACCACGCGGTGTGGGAAAGCAAAAACATCAATGACAGGGGAAGGGATTTAATTAAATCTATATCAGGCACAGAGCTGGAGATTTTGAATCGGGGTGATACTCCACATTCCAGACTAAAAACCGGAGTGAGGTTCTCGATTTGACTCTATGTTCAGGTGCACTGAGGAGCAGGGTAGTGGATTGGAGAGTCTCCGAGGAGGAGTCTCTTTCGGATCACAAACACAGTGTTCCGATTAACCCTAGGAAAACCGGTAGTTTCTAATATCAGAAACCTCAGAAATACACTTTGGGACTCATATAAAGAGGAACTCGAAGGGAGGCTTGCGGAATTCCCCACAAGCTATGGTACCATTGATGAGTTGGAGCACGCCGCGGATTTTCTGCGAAGGGCTCTGACAACATCATATGAGAACAATTGCCCTACAAGCACTATCAAGTCTAGAAAGGGAGCAGAATGGTGGAACACCCACCTGGAGAGACTCTTAGAAAGACAAGAATGTTGTGCAATAGGGCGAATAGAACTGAATTGCCTTCGGACTGGGACATCTATAAGAGGGCCCAGTGCGAATACAATAAAAATATAAGGAAATATAAGCAGGAAGATTGGAGGGGCTTCTGCGAGGAATCGAAAAACATTCCGGAAACAGCGGCGCTCCACAAGATCCTAGCGAAAAATCCGGAAGCTCGCCTCGGGCTCATAAGGCTCGATAATGGTGAGTTTGCCGAGGATAAAGAAGCAACGCTGAATCACCTGATGGAAGTTCACTTCCCGGGTTTTCAGCGAATCGGAACCGACCAAGAGGAGGAAGACCGGGGCCAGGGGGTGAAGAGGGCCGACTGGAGTTTCGCCACTAAGGTCGCTGATTACAAAAAGGTGGAATGGGCCGTATGGTCCTTTTGCCCATTTAAATCACCAGGGGCGAATGGCATTTATCCAGCGCTTTTACAAAAAGGCATGGATTTGGTCGTCCCTCCTCTGACGAAATTATTTAGGCCAAGTATAGCCCTTAAACACGTGCCATCGGCATGAAAGGATGGCAGAGTGGCCTTCATACCCAAACCTGGGAGGGAGAGTTACACTGCTGCCAAAGATTTCCGACCAATCAGCCTAACGTCCTTCATTCTGAAGACGCTAGAGAGGCTCGTCGAGAGATACATTAGGGATGAGGTGCTTTTGGCCTCCCCGCTGCATAGCGGGCAGCATGCTTTCCAGGCAGGCTGCTTGGTAGAAACTGCGCTTCATGCTGTTGTAGCAAAATTGGAGCAGCAGTTGGAACAAAAAGGGTACGCTGTGAGCGCTTTTTTGGATATAGTGGTGCCTTCAGCAATACTCCTCCAAAAGTCATCTGTCGAGAGGCTCGGAGATGTGGCGTGCCAGTTCAGCTAGTATGCTGGATAGGAAGTATGCTACGCTGAAGAAGACTCGAAACCAGATGGGGTGAAGGCCTAGTGAGGGGTATAGCTCCGCGGGGGTGCCCACACGGGGGTGTCCTGTCGCCCCTCCTGTGGTGCATTGTAGTGGACGAGGCAGGCTAAATGAAGAAGGGAAGGAAGGAATACCCAAGGATATGCGGACGACTTTGTAATCCTAGTTAGGGGGGCTCATCTGGAAACGCTGATGGGTCTTATAAGGTCGGCGCTGCGCATCGTAGAGCCGTGGTGCGATAGCACAGGGCTCTCGGTACATCCGGAAAAGACCAACCTGGTCATTTTCACGAGGAATTATAAAGTTGCGAAAGCTGACGCTCCTGTATTTTGTGGTGGGAAGCTGACGTTTTCAGATTCAGTTAAATATCTAGGAGAAATAATAAAGATGGCTATTAAAAACTGGATCCGAACAAAACACAGGGAATACGGGGAACAAACCAAGGGTTGTCGTCAGGCGAAATCCATCCTGGAGTATACCTATAGGATGGACGGAGCCAGGAAAATCCTGAGTTTACCCAAGAAAGACATAAGGACAGTGGTACGGACCCTGACAGGGCACAATCACTTGAACTCTTACATGCACAAAATGGGTTATAGCCCCACGACGGAGTGCAGGAGGTGCGGCAGGGATGACGAAACATCCCTGAATGTATTATGCCAGTGCCCGGTATTAGCTAGGCTCAGGCAACAGACCCTCGGTGTCCATTTTATGGAAACAGAGGAATTTGAAACGCGATCGGTGTTCGACATACTAGGCTTCGTCAAAAGGTCTGGGGTCGACTGCTGAGAGTGAAGAAGTAAGGGTGTGGCACAATAGGCTTTATATCTTGAGCGCCAGGGGAGTTCTCTAATAGATTTCCCGCCCGTATTAAACCTAACCTAACCTTGCCTACCTAATAATGATGGTCAATACGGCAGAGATTAGAGCCAACATATTGTAGATTAAATACTTAAAAATATTGTTCATATTAATAAAAACATCTACATATTAACACTGTCACTACTGTACATAAAAGAAAATTATCTAGATCGTGGTCCAAGACCCTCATCTGGAGAAAAGTGCACTGATTCTGTAAAGTATTAATTGTAAAAAACATACCTCATTTAATCTATTTCGCGATACCTGTATTGTTTAAACAAATGTTTTATCTCCAGTTTGGTACCTAATACTCTCCTTTTTTGCCTAAAATGGTTAGGTATTATGAAGTCAAAGCTTCTCTTATCCAGTTCAGGGCACTATATCCTATTACTATATAATTTCAAGTTTTTCAATTGTACATATGTTTGAATGAGAATGAAATATTTTCATTGTGAAATTCGCTGCTTTTTTTAAAAATTAATTTCATTTTAATACACACCCAAATGGATATTTTTTAAAAACCTCATTCGTCATCTTGTCTTTAAAGTGAAAAATTTCCTGGAATTTTCAGATTTAAATTAGGTTTCAAAATTGTATTTTATTTTAAATATCTCAATTTTATTTTGTTTATTATTTTTGCAATAAAATTAGTAGATTGCTCAAAGTCTAACTTTTGAATTTCGTATGGCAGTCTCATCAGAAGAATTCTCCCCTACCGGAATATCCCTTGTGCCCAATTCGTGCTAGCCAAAAACTACCTGCCTCAGCTCTGTGCCGAATTCGGGTTTTAGATTCTGAGGGTGGTTGACCGTGTGCCCAATTCGAGTGCGCCCCCGCCGCGCTACGGGCTCGGTAGCTCGGCAGGCTTCGAGGCAGGCTCCCCGCTGCGAGCAGATGGCTGCTTTCGTATACCTGCCACGATTAACCCTTTCATTGTTATGAGATTAAGACCTAGTACAATAACTAAAATTATAAAGACATGGTTCAATTAAATTTTAATAAGCTGAATGAATTTCGTGATATAATTTTAAAAAAATGGAAGAAAAGTTCTTGAAAATCGGAATATCTGCAATAATAAGGGAAACATTTACAAATCTTGTTGATACATAAATGGGATCTCTCAGTGCAACAAAAGTGCGATAACTATTTAAGTTATGATCCGATTTTCTTCTATCTTTTTTCAACGTTTTTGTCATAATCTAGAAAATCTAACGCAGCCTATTTAAGTTTAATTTATAATTATTTTACCAAATTTTCATTTTCCTCAACCCGCTCTAATTCTCTAACAAAGGGAAGGTCGCGCTAAGCAAGCATCCGCGTCCAGTGTCTCTCTTGGGTTCCAGTATTGTGAAAAATTTGAGGGTGGCGACCCTGCAGCTCCCCAGAAAGTGCGAAGAAAGTTTGGGAAACGCTGCTATAAAAGTTTAAATGGTACTATATATAGGCACTTACGGTCATGGGAAAAGAATCATTCTACTAGGAGATATTAATGGATGGGTTGAAGTGAAACGCGAGGGTTGGAAAAGGGCTTGATAATTACAAATACTTGGTTTAGGCATCAAACATCCACTTTTACACCTGAAGGAGAGGCCACAGCCATAGTATGATCGACTTTATTGTTGCGGCTGAAAGACTGACTGAGAGAGTTACTGAAAGATACAAGGGTCTTGAGAGGTTCTGAATGTAGAACGGATCATAATCTATTACTCTAAAGCAGGGGTCTCCAAATGTGGATCCTGTATCTACTTGGGATCCCAGGCCAGCAGGTCGGATCTACCAAGCTCTGACCCAGAACTGTCAAAATCCTTTACCTGATTCGAGCCGCTTGGAACCCTTTAAAGAAACGGGTCCTCCATGATGGTGGAATGATGAAATCTGCTTAGCCGTTGAAGAAAAGAAACAAGCGTATATAAGATAGTTGAACATTGCAGGCCTTAGCGATGGAGAGAGAAATAGACTAGAAAATGAGTTGATAAATTTATGTATCGAGATGGGAGAAGTCCCAGATAACTGGAAAAAGGCGATCATTGTCTCATTATACAAAGGAAAGGGAGATAAAAGCAACAACAACAAAAAGCATCAGCTTGCTATGTGTTGTAAACAAATATACCCAAAAATACTTATTAATAGGGGAATGAAAATAATAGACGGAAAGATTTGGGAAGTCCAATGTGGAATTATGCCAGGAAGATCATGTGCGGATCAAATATTTGGCCTGAGACAAATCGCAGAAAAAAGTTTGAGGGTAAACAATAGTTCATTGTTAACATAGTGGGGGATCTAGGAGATTCCCAACAAGCATAACCATGCGAGCAAGGAATCGACTAGTCTCTCACTTGGTTAACAAATTATTTTTCATCATACCTCAATCGATATGATGAAAAATTGTATGCATGACTCGGGCCGAGGCAACGATTTCACTCGTGTGATAGCTTCGCTCGAGCAGCTAACTTCACACTCGTGAAAAAGTTGCCTTTCGATCCTCGCCACGCAATATACTATTTTCTACTTACCGGGAAGGGCAATGCGATTTCGGGGCCTGACAAGAAACAGCAAAGTGATCGGTTCCACGATCGATTGATGCAGCCACGAAAATATGTTTTGTCTGCTTGTCAGGGCATCGGCAGCCAAATCACGGATTTCTTGAGGCGTCAGACAATCTAAATATTCGTCGTCACTTAAATTCGTTTCAGAAATTTTGATTTTTTTTTATTGTGTGGTAAACGAAATGCGCTCGCAGCTGCTCATACTCTTGCACTTTGATTTTCAGGCTATGTTTATTGGTGTGAATTTGCTTGCAGAAGTTCGATACGCTTGATACTCAGTTCAATAATAATCGAAACAGTTGTGCCAACATTAAGAATTTTGTCCCAATAGTGGCAATTGTATTACGCAGAGCACGGTAAACTAAAAATTGAGGTTAAAAGTTTAATATTCCCAAACTTTCCCGTCACTAGTATGGAAAAGTAAGTCTCATCACACGGACTCATCATCGATCGTGAAATTGATCACTTTTACTGTTTCGCGGCAAGGTCCCAAAATCGCACTTCCCGCACGGGTATTAAAGAAAAAAGTTTACTGTGCAATTTGTTATCTGGAATAGGCGTTTAATAAGGTGGATAAAAGTAAACTTTGCGAAGTGCTTAAACAGTATGGAGTCAATGGATGGCAATTAAAAGCAATAAAATAATATATGCAGTTAGCAAAGTGAGTGTGAGAGTAAATGGGCAACTGAGTGACTGGTTCGATATTAGGCAAGTTATATGATGTACGTGTTATGTGCTCTTAGCTGTTTATTATATTCATGGAAAGTGTCTAAGATTGGTCTTTGGCTTGAAGGTTTAACAATTTAGATGAAATTTTCTTTCTTTAATGGCAAAAAAATCCTTATTTGTTAAAAATTCGTCTTTTTGGTTTTAAAATTAACTTCTTTTGATGACATTTCTTTTTGGTTGTTGTTGAAATATCAACTATTACACTTTTTTTTTGAGAATTTATCCTTTTAGGTTGAAAATTCAACTATTTTGAAGAGGATTTAATTATTTTGTCGAAAATTCAAGTAATTAAAGTAGTTTGTTAAAAAGCCATCTTTTATGGTAATCTTTTTGTTTAAAATGAATGAATAATTTTTTTAATTTTTAATTTGTGTCTGAAATATTTTTTTATTCAGTTTATAGAAGACCCTTTGTTAAAAATATTATATGATTAAAATTCTGGCATTTGAATATTATTGGTCAGGGAAAATGAAAAATTGGTCAAGGAAAAATCAGAGAATTTTAAAATAATGTTTTCGGCCACCCTCCCTAACTCTACCAACAATATCTACCAGAAAGCCAAATGCTATCCATCGTTATGTCTTTTCCATTATGTGATTGACGAAGTAAAATATAACATCAAATTTAAGTAATAATAGGAATTTTTATATGGATGAGAATCACCCCTCAATCATGAAACCTACCAACTCCCATACAATTTTACATAAACCTACATTATGTTATTGTTAGATGCACAGACTTTATTGAAACTTCATCACTCAAAATCCTTCATATAAAAACAGGTAACCTCCATTGGTCCAGATCATGGTAGTCGCCATTTTGTAGTAAATGATACGCTAACGAACATCGGAAAGCGGAAAAAGTAACGCTAAAATCGCCGAGCATGCGCAGTTACGTCAACGATTACCAAAAGTTTAGAGTTTACCACACAAAATTCGCAGAGCATGCGCAGTAGCGTACACGTCACTTTAGTCACTTTGATTTCGTGTTAGTATAGTAAGTCATTTAGGGTGACCTCTATATTTTAAAATTAAAACTAACATAATTAAAAAAGTTGATTTCTCATTTTATCGATCGCCGACAATTATTTTGATTTATTCATTTGTACTATTACTTTTAGTGTAAGTTGTTTTTGAAGATATTATATCTTTGGCTTTTATGACTGATATTCTCAATACGCGGCGTAAAACGATATGTGTGCTATATTCTGGCCGATATTACTGTATGCACTATATGACTATAGCATATTCTACTCGATTACATGAGATGAATGACAAAATGCTCTCAGTTCGTGGCGCCACCGCAGTGATATATTATGAAGTACAATCTTTCTTAATTCTCAAACTTGAAAACAAAATATAAAGTAAAAATTAATTGAATTTTTAATGAAACTTATAGTCCCATGCTTCTTATTTTCTGAACTGATTGATTAATTTTTTAAAAGTGTTACATTGTGAAATGACTCTATGCGAATTAAATTTCCAAAATGATATGTACATATATATTTTAATTTTTTTTAAAATCAGTTTTAAAGGTTATCATTGAATTAAATGTATAGAAATCAAATTTAGAGAAAAAAGCATGTACATATAATGTAAAAATTACTTGAATTTTTCAATGAAAATAATTGTTGAATGATTTTTATATTGTGAACTGATTGATTAATTAATTATTAACTGATTCTATTAAAACTGACATTTTCTGGAATCAGTTTAAAAGTTTATTCATAATTCAATTTATCAGAAATGAGAGTTCAAATTTGAAAAAAATATAAAGTAAAAATTATTTGAATCTTTCAATAAAATTGAAAGATTATTGCTTAACTGAGTATCTGAATTCAAATTTCAAAATTATATCTAAATACTATGTTTAAAAAAATATTAAGTAAAAATTATTTGAATGTTTTAATAGCAATTATAGTTGAATGCATCTTATTTTGTAAACTGATTAATCAATTGTTAGCTGATTCATTTTTTTGCAATAGTAAATACATAAAGATTAATCATTAATTTTTCTCTACTAATTGTAAGTGACATAAATCGATTATTTATTTTTAAGTTATGTAATTGAATATTGGCTATGATTTGTATAATAGAAGCTTATATATATTTGAAATACCCGTATTCCAGTTACATAATTTTTTAAATGTTTTTGATCTTGTGAAATGAGTATCTGAATTAAAATTTTGAATTTATTTAATTTTTTTTGAAATTAGCTTAAAAGGTTATTATTAATTCACATTTTTAGAAAAATATAAGGTAAAAATTATTTGAATGATTCAATGAAGATAATTATTTGATGCTTTTGATGTCCTGAAATGATTATTCTATTACTAGCTGACTAAATTCTTTCTTTCATAATAATAAGTGAGTATCTGAATTAAATTTTCAAAGTTATGTGTTCATATATTTCAATTTTTCGTGGTTTTACTTTGAAAGGTTATTAATCATTGAAATTTTCAGATAAATATTGAATAAAAGTTATTCTAATATTTTAATGAAAATAATTATTAAATGCTTTCTATGTTCTTAAATCATTAATTAAATATTAACTGTTTCTGTTGAAAATTACATTTTCTGGAATTAGTGTAAACATGATTAATAAATTAAATTTAATAAAAGAAAAGTCCAAATTTAAAGAAAAATATATGAAGTAAAAATTATTTGATAGTTTCAATGAGAATAATTTTTTCATATTTTTTATGTTGTGAACGAATTAATTAACAATTAGCTGATTAATTTTGTTCACAATATCAAATGACATAAAGATTTAAATTTAATATTCTTCAATTAAGTAACATAAATTGATTATTTGCTTTGAGATTATGTAATTGAATATTGGCTATGATTTGTATAATAAAAGATTATTTATATTTAAAATAGCCCTATTTCAGTTATATAAATGTCCAATTGTTTTTTGAGTTTCGAAATGAGTATCTGAATTCAATTTTCAAAATTATATGTAAATATGCTTTCATTTTTCCCGGAATTAGTTTAAAAGGTACTTCAAATTTAATAATGAAATTATCATAAATATTCCCTTTTCCTAATAATTTAGGCAAATCTTCAAACTTTAAAATAAAGCTCACGTTTATATTCATTTGAATAACCATAAATAATAAATCAATTCAAATTTTCATAATTGTATGAAGTAAAAATTATTTGAATGTTTTAGTGAAAATAATTATTTAATACTTTCCATGTTCTAAACTGATTAATCAATTATTAGCTGATTAATGTTTTTCAAATATTTGAATCACATCAATATTGAGTTTTAATTAATTCTAATTAGATAACATCAATTGATTATTCACTTCAAGGTTATGTAATTGCATATTGAATAATATATAATTTTTTTAAATGTTTGCGATGGTCTGAAATGATCGTCTGCATTCAATTTTCAAAATTTTATGTACATATGTTTTGATTGATTATAAGATTTGTATAAAAGGTTATTAATAATTTAAATTTTAAGTAATGCAATTAATAATTTTATGTATATGAACTTAAAATTAATTGAATATTTAAATCAGAACATTTGTGAAAGGATTTTAATGTTTTTTAATGATTGATTAATTCTTGATTCTATTAGAACTTTAATTTTCTAGAATTTTTTCAAAAGCTTATTAATAAATTAAAATATTCAGAAATGAGAATTGAAATTTAAAAATAATTTGATTGTTTCCTCGAAAATAATTGCTTCAGGGTATTCATGTTATGAACTGTTTAATTAATTATTAGCTGAATAATTTTTAACACAATATTGAATAACATAAAGATTGAATTTAAATTGTTTTAAATTCAGAAACATAAATTAATCATTCACTGTCAGGCCATGTAATTGCATACTGGATATAATTTGCATGATGAAACTTTACTTAAATTTTCAAAACTAGATCGTCATGCGCGCGCTCGAAGCGCGTGCCTATGTGAATTTTTCTGGTATGAATGTCTAAAGATAATAACGGAGAATCTTCTAAAGGGGAATGTCATTACAAAATATATTATTTTCCTTAGAACGCATCATTTAAAAAATAATTGATAACAAGCTTGTAGCTCTTTCTTGAGTGAATAACTTTTGTCTGATTATTTTTTTTGTAGCTTGTGTGATTATCAAAAAATGTGTAGATATTTTTTTAAAAGCACAATTT
Organism: Andricus quercusramuli; assembly: GCA_932178445.1. Classification (NCBI taxonomy): domain Eukaryota; kingdom Metazoa; phylum Arthropoda; class Insecta; order Hymenoptera; family Cynipidae; genus Andricus; species Andricus quercusramuli. The sequence goes on along the minus strand of CAKNXH010064616.1, from coordinate 107,049 downwards.
TTGTTTTCTCATATTTTTCGTATCTTATATAGTTTGATCTGAAAATTGAATTTTTAATTTTCCATTATTTTTGTTGTGCGATCAAAGTTTGAATTTTACATTTTTCACGGAAATTCAAAAATTTGTTATAACAATCTTGTAGGGTGTTCCAAAAGCAATGTTTTTCTCCTCCTGACTTTCTTCTAAAAACGTGCGTTGGTCTCAACATTTTTTAAAAGGTTCTAACTTTTTGAATTTTCATCCAAAACGTTTTAGACTATTTGAAATATTTATGCTTTTTTTATTATTTTAGAAATTTTTCCATAACTTGTATACATTCAATAAAATCAATCCGATTTTTCATAAATTTTTTTTACAACATTTTGAAATAGAAAAAAATGGCCTATAAAATCTTCGAGAGTATGTTTTGATAATTGTGTTAATTATCAATTTTTCTTAGGAATCATAATAAACACTTTTCAGTATTATGAAATATTTCGTACTTTTAAAAAGTTAATTTTTTTTAAAATTCTCAATATATCTTGAAGCTATTTACAAATGAAATTGTTTTTAAATAAAAGAATTAAAATTGTAACGTTCAAATTGTGGATATTTTGATTTTGCAATTATTTTAAGATCATGTAAAATTCATGAGAATATTTTTAGTTGAATTACAGAATGTTCAAAAATCTACTTTTTGTTTTAGACTTTTTATAATATTTATAAATTTGATATTATTTTAGAAGTTGTTTTCATAACTTGTACATATTTAATGAAATCAATCAAATTTTTCATAAAATTATGTTACAATGTTTTTAAATAGAAAAAAATTGCTTACAGAATCTTCGAGAGTATGTTATGATAATTGTGATAATTATTAATTTTCTTAGGAATCACAATAAACACTTTTCAGTATTATGAAATATTTCGTACTTTTGTTAAAACTTCTCAATATATCTTAAAATTATTTACAAATGAAATTGTTTTTAAATAGAAGAATTAAAATTGTAACGTTCAAATTGTAGCTATTTTGATTTTGTAATTATTTCAATACCATTTAAAATTCATAAAAATCTTTTAAATTAAATTTAAAAGTATTCAAAAATCTACATTTTGTTTTAGACTATTTGAAATATTTATACATTTTTTATTGTTTTAGAAATTTTTCCATAACTTGTACATATGGGGCATTATTTCTCAACTGCCCCAACTTTAAAAGTCATGTTCTTTGATTTTCTTTAAATTCGGGGCATATGTTCACCTACCCAATAGTACTTAATCGACAAATTTATAGACCACAAAAACCACCCCTCTCCAAGTGATGGGGGTGACATTTTCAACCCCAACGCCTGCACGGGTATTTTCAAAAGCTTGTAACTTCCTTTCTATTTTAGCGATTTAAAATTTTTATTAGGGTTTTCGAAGGGTTATTTCTTACTCTTTTCTTCTATTTTATTAACGAAAAAAACTAAACAAAATTTAAGCATTTTTCAAACAATTCAATTGTTTATTTAACTTTTTTAGCAATTTGGGGTATTTTTATTTTTTTTTAAATAGTCTTAAAAGGAAGCTTGACCTTTTGGCTTCAAAAAAGGTCCTAAGCAAAAAAATGGTCCAGTGAATAGTTTCCGAGATATAGGCCCCGATGTGAAGGCAGTCCTAATGCTCGTGCTCAGACGCAATCCTTTAGTAGTCCACATACTAGTTTTCAAGTCTAACATTCTTTCAACGCATTCATGTTCATTCAGAATGACATTAAATCAGCTAATAAACATTTTAGAATGTTTGTCGGCGGTTCAGAGTAAGTTTATATTATTTATTATTTGTTATGAACAAATAAAAAATGCAAACTACTCTTTTCAGAAGTAATGTTGATTTTTGTCAGTATGAATGATTCCTTACTATTACAGTTCGTCAGTTCACGATATTAATTAATTTTTTATACACAGTCGTCCAAAAATTTCATTTTATGAACGAATTTTTTTCTGAATATGTGCCTAGAAACTCTTATAACGCGTAGACTCGGCCTTGATTTTGTAAATTTAGGTGAATTTCTATTAATAACTTGTTTTCCAATTTTTTAACTTATTCTGAAGCCAAAACTCTGGAGAAAGAATTTTTATTCTTTTTTCGTTGTTCTGGCTACTAGTTATTGCTGATTTACATCAAGTTGAAAATTCCACAATGGCTTAATGATCTATTTTTCATGAATCTGGTACCATAGCTAAACGTTAAGATATTGAGCGGTTGGATGTAATGACAGCCTACTTCTATTTTCAGAAGTCACTTGTTTTTTATTTGTTCTTCATGAAGTTATGTACAAAAAACAAGTGAAAAACAAGTGACTTCAAAAAATACAAGTAGGCTGTTATTGCGCGCAATCGCTAAAATTATGTTTCGACTTCACTCAGAAAAAAAGTTGTCAAGAAAGAAAAGTATCGTCCTCTTGCCTGTATTGTTTTGAACCAACTGAACATCTCCTTTATACAAACAGACTTATTTGGCTGCAAGATTAGGTGAAGTTTGTCGCAAATGGATAGTGTTTGCTGCAAAAAGATTCTTTTTGAGACAAATGAAAATCTTCTCAACCTTCAATTATATGAGAGGAAAATTCATTTGTTTCAAAACGCATTCTTTTGACCCAAAAGGATATTCCTCTGAGTCTTATTCAAGTATCTACATGGTATTTCGGTATTACTGTTGCAACGCACGGTCTTTCGTTCTTTTGGACTTTATCTTGTTTGGAAATATATCATTTAAAATAAAAGATTACAAATAAAATTCATGATTAATAATGTCAACGAAAATAACTTGGGATCATTTTTGTGCCAATCCTTTTGGCAAGGAAAAGCATTGGAAAACACCAGACTTAAGATGTTTGTCGGTAAGTCAGAGGTTAAAATTTCCCCAATTGCCGAGCAACGCTAAAATTTGCCAGCCTTGTAGAAAAGAATTTAAGAAATTGAGTTCACAAGTGCCTCCAAATGAATCCAGCATGGAAGAAGTTGTTTATGGCAGTGAGGTCGATGACAACTGTATAGAAAAAGAAATCAGCGATGATCCAGATTTTCTATTTGTTCCGATAGAACATAGTGGTTGTAGAGATCAAAATCACAAAGCAGGTCTAGAAACTCTTCAACAAATTATACAAAAATTTAAGGTGAGTACTGATGGTGACGAAAAAATAACATTACTCACACTTGCTCCTAAATCATGGAGTCGTAGAAAGGTAATGGAAGAATTTGGTGCAACGGAACGTCAAGCCCGGAAAGCTGACCAATTATTTCAAAAACATGGAATACTGGCTTTGCCTGGACTCAAGCCAGGAAGAAAACTGCCACCAGGAATTGAAGTAGTAGTGATTAGTTTTTATGAAGATGACGAGAACAGTCGATTAATGCCGGAGAAGAAGGATTTTGTATCCATAAAAAAGGAAGACGGTACTCGCGAGCATGTGCAAAAACGACTTATCTTGGGCAACCTGTCAGAGTTATACGACCGTTTCAAAATAGAGAATGAGGAAATAAAAATTGGGTTCTCAAAATTTGCACAACTTAGGCCTCGACATTGCGTTCTAGCCGGAGGAAGTGGTACCAACACAGTTTGTGTGTGTGTTTATCACGAAAATGTGCATCTCATGTTAGATGCAATTGATATAAAGCATCTGACTGAAGACTCAGATAGAAAACTTATTGATTATCACGACTGTTTAAAATTAATGATGTGCACTAATCCAAGTCCTGCATGTCATTTCAGCGAATGCGAAAATTGTCCTGGCATTGATATCCTGAAGGAACACCTGACTGAACTTCTGGATGAGAACTGCGTCATTGAGTTAAAATATCAAATTTGGCAACAAACAGATAGGAGCAATCTGGTAACTGAAGTAGCTGAGACCGATATCTTCATAGAACAACTCTGCGAAAAACTTGTAAACTTAAAATCTCATGAGTTTTATGCGAAGATGCAAGCATCGTTCATCAAAAATCTCAAAATAACTCTATTGGTTGGAGTTTTCTTAATCATGTTTGATTTCGCGGAAAATTATGCTTACGTTTTTCAAAATGCTATCCAGTCTTCTCACTGGAATAATAATCAGGCATCCATTTTCACAGTAGTTATCTACTACAAAGAGGAAAATGAATTAAAACATGTGAGCATGGCGATCATTTCCGATAACTTACACCATGACACGGTTGCTGTTTATCTCTGTCAAAAATTAATTATTGAATATCTTAAGAAGCATTTTCAACTTGTGAAGATTCATTACATCACAGATGGAGCACCACAGCATTTTAAAAATAAATATAACTTCGCCAACCTTCTGTGCCACAAAAAAGACTTTGAAATTCCAGCAGACTGGACTTTAAAATAAACTGACGAACTGTAATAGTAAGGAATCATTCATACTGAGAAAAATCAACATCACTTCTGAAAAGGGTAGTTTGCATTTTTTATTTGTTTATAACAAATAATAAATAATATAAACTTACTCTGAACCGCCGACAAACATTCTAAAATGTTTATTAGCTGATTTAATGTCATTCTGAATGAACATGAAAGCGTTGAAAGAATGTTAGACTTGAAAACTAGTATGTGGACTACTAAAGGATTGCGTCTGAGCACGAGCATTAGGACTGCCTTCACATCGGGGCCTATATCTCGGAAACTGTTCACTGGACCATTTTTTTGCTCAGGACCTTTTTTGAAGCCAAAAGGTTAAGCTTCCTTTTAAGACTATTTAAAAAAAATAAAAATACCCCAAGTTGCTAAAAAAGTTAAATAAACAATTGAATTGTTTAAAAAATGCTTAAATTTTGTTTAGTTTTTTTCGTTAATAAAATAGAAGAAAAGAGTAATGAATAACCTTTCGAAAACCCTCATAAAAATTTTAAATCGCTAAAATAGAAAGGAAGTTACAAGCTTTTGAAAATAGACGTGCAGGCGTTGGGGTTGAAAATGTCACCCCCATCACTTGGAGGGGGGTGGGTTTTGTGGTCTATAAATTTGTCGATTAAGTACTATCGGGTAGGTGAACATATTCCCCGAATTTGAAGAAAATCAAAGAACATGACTTTTAAAGTTGGGGCAGTTGAGAAATAATGCCCCTATAACATAATCAATCAAATTTATCATAAATTTTTTTTACAATATTTTGAAATAGGAAAGAATGGCTTATAAAATCTCCGAAAGTATGTTTTGAAAATTTTGTTAATTATCAATTTTCTTAGGAATCACATTCAACACTTTTCAGTATTATGAAATATTTCGTACCTTTTTTAATACTTCTCAATATATTTTAAAGTTATTTACAAATGAATTAAATCTATTACAAATGAAATTGTTTTTAAATAAAAGAATTAAAATTGTAATGTTCAAATTGTGGATATTTTGATTGTGTAATTATTTTAAGATCATGTAAAATTCATAAAAATCTTTTAAATTAAGTTTCAAAATATTCAAAAATCTACATTTTGTTTTAGACTTCTTGAAATATTTATAAATTTTTTATTATTTTAGATACTTTTTCATAACTTGTATATATTTAATAAAATCAATCAAATTTTTTATAAAATTTTTTTACAATATTTTGAAATAGAAAAAAAATTGCTTAAAAAATCATTGAGAGTATGTTTTGACAATTAAGTTCATTATCATTTTTCTTAGGAATCATAATAAATACTTTTCAGTATTATGAAATATTTCGTACTTTTAGAAAGTTAATTTTTTTAAACTTCTCAATATATCTTAAAGTTATTTACAAATTAAATTGTTTTTAAATAAAAGAATTGAAATTGTAACGTTCAAAATGTAGATATTTTGATTCTGTAATTATTTCAAGATATTATATCAAATCGTATCATATCATATGGTTTTAGAGAAATGTGGTAGCTAAGTGTTAAAAAATTGTAACTGTTGAGGACTAAAGTATTTGAATTTGAATTAGAAATGTATTGGATAATCTACATGTATAAAATTGAATCTATTTCAACTGTGCAGTTGAACAATTTAAAATTTAACTAATTTGGAGCGCAAAAATAAAATTTTTTAACTATTATAAATTTTATAGTTAAAATACTTAGATTCAATTATAAAAATGTAAATCCACGTTATGATCTGCAATGCTTTGAATTGATGAATGAATCAATGAATTTTTCCAAATTTAATGTTATATAATTTTAATCATTTTTAGGCTCTGAACATTAAAAGTTTGACAATTGAAATTTTTCTCTTCAAAGTGAATAATTTCCAATTGAGAAGTTATATTATTTTAATTATAATTAATTCCAAATCAATAATTATTCAATTGTTATTTATGTATGCAAATTTTGTTTTTCAATATATTTTTAAGAATTATTTAAACAATTTTTTAGATCAGAAAATTATGAAAATTTGTTTTGGGAGGAATATGAAAATAACGTATTATTTTAAGATCATTTAAAATTCATAAAAATGTTTTCAACTGAATTCAAAAATGTTCAAAAATCTACATTTTGTTTTAGACTTTTTGAAATATTTATAAATTTTTTATTATTTTAGGAATTTTTTCATAACTTGTACATATTTAACAAAATCAATCAAAATTTTCATAAAATTTTTTTACTGCTTATAGAATCTTCGAGAGTATGTTTTGATAATTGTGTTAATTAACAATTTTCTTAGGAATCATAATAAACACTTTTCAGCATTATGAAATATTTCGTATTTCTCAAAAGGCTAATTTTTTTTAAACTTCTCAATATATCTTAAAGATACTTACAAATGAAATTGTTTTTAAATAAAAGAATTTAAATTGTAACTTCAAATTGTACATATTTTGATTTTGTAATTGCTCATTTTATGTGAAGATAGTATTATTACTACTAATTAAATAATAATTGTTTTCAAGTTTGTCACGTAATGGTTAAAAATGGAAACATTGTAGACTGAAACAATATTTTACAAAAACTTGAAATTTAATTAAATTGAACGTTTTCATTTCTTTAAGTACTGACGACTTAAATTTTTGAAAACTTCAATATTTGATTTGAAAATATGTAAATTGTTTGATTTTAAATTGATTAAGAGTCAGTCAAAATTGTAGAATTCAAACTCCGGACTCGACTTGTATCCCTAGAATTCACCGCCACCAAACGAATCACTCGGGAATCAACCATAAGACGTAAGAAGTAAGAACTCATAAGCGGGGCGCACACACATTTGCACGGTGAATAAGCACAAGGCGCAACGCACGAGAGAAGTTTCAACGCACACGGATCCGCATAGCTATACTCCCTATGCACCAGGCTTGCGGGTTAGCGCTTGTAACCTCAAAATGTGAAGTGTTGACGTGAGAATTGTAAAAAGTAAGTGATTTTATTTGAAATAACTTCTTCGTCTGTCTTTGATTATGAAACAGTATTGTTTCAAGTTTATCAAAGACCACTGTTTTAAGTTTATTTAACGATATTGCGTTCAAGTTTTAACCTGAAAATTTGACACAATGAAGTAGAGAAATTTTTTAAATTATTATACTATTACACTTATTGTAAAATAATATGAGTTATCAAAGAACATTATATAACGTTCATGTAACAGTGTTTCTTTTAACTTTTAACTTAAAAATTTTAACAGCATTGGCATTAAAAAGGCGTCGGAGGAGCAAAAGGTTATTTGTAGAGAGTCCAGCACAAAACTTATATTTATTATACAACTTCCACTTTTAAAACTAGAAAAACTTTATAAATAAACGATGCGACGCGTGACACTTACAAAACAAACGACGCGACGCGCGAGAAATTTGAGGTTGGAAAATTGAAAATCGTCTGCTACCAGTGGCTGCAGATTGCACAAGACGGCTGCAGATTGCATGAAAGTTCAACGTTCCGAACTTTTCGACGCGTTCTGCGCCATGCTGTGCGGAAATCACAGCGATTGAAATGGAGCCCTGTGATTGGTCGAGAACCTTGTGCGCCATGCGTTGTGCGCTGTGCAAATGTGTGTGCGCCCCGCTATAGACTCAGCGTGAGTGACTCGTGGTGTCACGTGGTGTCACCCTCAATTGATAAGGGGGAAACCGGGGAACGTACATAGCCGGCACAACGCCGCAAATTCTTAGCCACCATCATCTAGCTGGTTTTTCCCTTTTAAACTGGAGCCACCTCCCCCCATGCGAAGAGTTATTACGACCACATCGTCAGCTATGCTATAATCAATCGTCAATGTGCACATGAATAGTGCTCATGCCTTGGCTCATAATACGCTGCTCTGTTCTTTACCTGAAAATGATTCTAGACTGCACTTCTCGATTCTAATATCGATTCTAAAGGATAGGCGGCGAATGTAAATCCAACCAATAGGTGAATAGAGAATCGGCTTCAGTTTTCCAGATATAATCGCAACCTCTCTTTTATGATAGGATTATATGTGAATGTTTTTATTTTATTTTTTTGAAATTAGTATAGTAGGTTATTAAAACATATTACATTTTCAGAAATAATAGTGATTTTTTTTTCAAATTTAGAATAAAAATTATTAAAATGTTTGAATGAAAATTATATTTGGATGTTTTTTATGTTATAAACAGATTAATTAATTATTAGCTGATTCTTTTTTTCAACAATTTTAAATTACATGATGATTGAATTTTAATTGCTTTTGATTAGGTAACATAAACGGATTATTTACTTCAAGGTAGTGTAATTGACTATTGACTATAATTTGTGTAATAAAAGTTTGATTTTGTGATATGAGTATCTGAATTTCGATTTCGAAATTATGTGCATATATATTATAATTTTCTCTGGAATAGTCTAAAGGGTTATTAATAATTGAAATTTTCAGAAAAATACAAAGTAACAGTTATTTGAATGATTCAATGAAAATAATTCTTCAATGCTTCTTGTGTTATGAAATGCTTAATTCATTATTGGCTATTTAATTGTATTACAAAATTAAAGAACACAAATATTTAATTTCAATTTTCTATATCAAGTAACGTAAATTGATTATTTACTATAAGGTGATGTGATTGAATCTTGCATTTAATTAGTATTATACAATTTTATTTTTTTAAACCTATCCCTATTACAATGATGTAATTTTTTAGAAATATTTATCATGTCAAATGAGTATCTGAATTCAATTCTTAAAATTATATGTACAATGTTCATGAGTTTTATTTTGTTCAGAAAATTATTATGAAAGTTGATTGATAATTAAAATTTTCAGAAATGAAATTTCAAGATTAAAAAAAATATATAAAGTGAAATTTATTTCAATTTTGTAATGAAAGTTATTATTTAAGACTTTTTATTTTGTAAAATGACTGATTCATTACTGACTGATTAATTTTGTTGTCACAATATTAAATGTTGTACATATTGAATTTTAATTTTTTTAAATTTATTAACATAAATTGATTATTTACTTCAAGGTTATGTAATTGAATATTGCATATAATTGGTATAATAAAAGTTTATTTATATTTAAAATATCCCTATTCCAGTGACATAATCTTTAAAATGTTTCTGATGATGTGACATGATTCCTCGAATTCAATTTTCACACACATGTTTTCATTTTTTCTGGAATTAGTTTAAAAGGTTATTGATAACTGAAATATTCAGAAAAATATAAACTCAACATTATTTGAATGTTTCAATGAAAACAATGATTTAATGTTTTTTAAGTTCTGAACTCATTGATTATTTATTAGCTGATTAATTTTTTGCAAAATATTAAACTACTTAAAGATTGAATTTCAATTTTTTAATATTAACTAACATAATTTGATTATTTACTTGAGGGTGATCTAATTGAATATTGGCTATCATTCATATGATAAAAGTTTATTTATTTTCAAAATACCTTTATTCCAATTTGATCATTTTTGTAAGTATTTGTGGTATTGTGAAATGATTATCTGATTTCAATTTTCAAAATAAGGTTTTAATTTTTTATGAAATTAGTTTAAAAGGTTGATAACACTGAGAATTCTTTCAGAAATATAAAATAAACATTATTCAAATGTTTTAAAGGGAATAATTGTTTATTGCTTCTCATGTTGGAAAATGAATAATTAATTATCAGCTGATTAGTGCTTTTACAATATTAAAATATATAAAGATTAAACTATAAATTTGCTCTATTAAGGAGCATTAATTGATTATTCATTTCAAGGTCATGCAGTTTAATATTGGTTGTCAGTAGTGAAATGAAAATTGATTCATATTTGACATATCTCTGTTGCAACTATATAATTTTTTTTAATGTTTCTGCTATTTCGGAATGAGTATCCCAATTCCGTTCTCACAATTCTATGTAAATATGTTCTGAAATTGATTAAAAATATTTGTTCATTAATTTTTACGTTGTAAACTGATTAATTTTTCCAATATTGAGCCATATAATTATCGAATTTTCATTTTTATTTTGGGTGGTAACAGGGATTGATTACTGACAATAATATTATATCATTTAATATTGGCTATGATCTGTGCAAAAAAAGTTTATTTATGTTTCATACCTCTATTACAATTGAGTAATCTAGCATGACGTCATGGTTATGATAGGATAGGTGGTAATGTCAGGAAGGTTAAAATAGTTGGTACATATTAACATTAAAATAACATATGCCAAAATTTCAGATTGGAGTATTGGATCGATTTCATCAGAATCGGGCACTATAACTTAAAATTTTGGATAGTTGATTTTATTTCCTGAAGCTGAGAGATCTTTAACCGATAAAAGGATAAACATAATTGCGCCAATGCATGTTACACTTGAAAAATATTACTATTTATACATTTATAACTTACTTTTACGTTTAGAATATTTTTTTAAAAACAGTCGTATGCATTACCATGTAAGGATGTACTAACTATGTTAACCTTCATGACATTTACACCTATTATATCATGATTGTGACGTCTAACTCGAATAGTTAATCATATAATTATTTTAAATGTTTCTGACCAATTTTCGATTATCAAATTCCAATTTTTGCAAATAAATAAAAAGAAAATGGAAAAAAATGGAAGGTTGTCGGAAGTAAAGTTGAAAATATCATCTTTAAAATGAGTTTAGCATCATGATAAAATATCGACTGGTTCTCAAAATTGTCATGGAAAATGTGGAAGTATAACCAAGACGAACTGATTTTCGCCTTGGACATGCCTCCACATTTTTTATCATAAGTCGAGAACAAGTCAATGTTTCATTTATGCTCTTGGCCTCATTTTGAAGAGGAGATTCCAAGCTTTAATATGTCGAAGTCTGAATTTTTTCAATTCACTTCCCTGGGGCATGGAGGAGTGTGACTTAATATATCGCTGAGATAAGCACGAAAAAAGAGAGGCATTTTTCTTAATTCAATTTTCAAAATTATATGTGGATATATTTTTAATATTTTGTCGTGCACTGTTGTTTTTCTGAATTATTTAAACATTATAATATGATAATTATTTAATGATTTAGCGATGTTTCTTGATTCACAGGTTTACAAAAATGGCGGTGAAATCAGGATTTGAATTCAATTTTTAAATTTACATGTGCATATGTTTTTATTATTTATTAATGTTTTCTGACATGCTCTTCTGTTTCTATAAAAATTTATTTAAACTTTCCAGTGCAAATAAATGTTCAATGATTTTGACATTGAGAACTGAGAATCGGATCAGAATAGGATTTTTTTAAATTATAGGTATTAATTTGTTAATAATTTAGCTATGTATATTGATGCTTACATTTAAAAAATGGCCGTGAAAGTACCCGTAAATGTCATTGTACAAAAACTATTTTTTCTTCTTCAAAATAATGAATTACGTTCACTGAATACATTTTTTGAGAATATAATTTCAGCAAGAATTTGATTAGTCAAGAAATTTGAGCGGATAAATAGTGATTCGAAAATTGAGTAAAGGAGAAAAATTAATAAAAAAAGTGAGCGCGCGCTTGCGCGCGCACGTAATACTCTAGTGTAAAAAAAATGTTCGTAAATAAACAATAAAAACCTGCGAAGCATGTACCATCTTAAATGTTAAAGATTTCCATTAATTTCAAGTACCATATTTTATTATTTCTGGAAATAATACAATTAAGTACAGTAAGGTGGGGGGGGGGGGTGTTAGAAATATTTGTTCAGGTTTGTTACAGGGGGGGAGGGGGTCATAAAGAGGGCCTATAATCCGTTACGTGATTTAAGTACGCCCCCTTATTGCTTATATCCACTACTCTTGAATAATTAGTTCCATAAACTTTATAAAACTTATTTTTTCCATGTAGTTTTGAAGTGGTTCTAGACAGGTCAGTTCTAATTTTCAAATCTTAGAGGTCACATTTTAATGTGGAAGCAATATTACAGAAATTTGATATTGTAAATTTCTAAGCACTTCAAATTTTAAATTGCTTTGTAGACCAAAAAAATTATTATTTTCTTTTTTTTCATGTTGAAAGTATAATTTAAAATGTTTCTCATTTGCAGGTTGATTAATTTTGAAGACTTAGATTTTGATTTGAAATTGTTGACTTGTACGTGCTTTCTATTTCTGCCACTGAAAACTGGAGAATATGTAACAAAATAACATCGAGATTTAAATGATATTCAGATTAGGTGAATTTCTTCAGGCTGGCAGTGTTCATTTGAGAATTTCACAGGATGATCAGATGCATGTGCGCCTATATTGGGACAAACGAGAAACGATCTACTAAGTTCTCGACGCGCTGACTAATAAAAAGACCGGTTTGAACCCGGATCGAGGTACATTTTTTTGGTTCTCCAAAAATTATAGACCAGTGAATCAACACAATTCAAGATAAAACATTAATTAATTACCCTGGACGACATAAAATAACATTGATAATTAAATTGACACATTTATATTTAAAAGTTTAACTGTATAACACCTTAATTTTGAATTCGTAAAATTTGAGATTTTAAAATGAAACCAAAGTTTTTTATTTTTTTATTTAAAAATGAATAAAATCACAGAGAAACACAAAGCTTTCTCCGCCTTAAAATTCGATAAAAATGCTGCGGGCTGTTGACAATTTACAATAAGAGTTTTGAATTGGGTTATTGTAATTGTTAATGTAGTAGTCAAAATAGTTGTCAACAGTTTGCAGCGTTTTTGTCGAATTTTGTTATAAAAAAAACTTAAGATTTTTCTGTGATTGTACTCAGGATTAAATTACATTTTTTTTATTTCACATACTTGCTTCGAATTCGAGTTAATCAATTTATGATCAGCTTCAATTTGAAATTGAAAGATATGCAAATAATTGAAGTTTGAAAAATCTAAAATTCACATTTTTCTGTAACTCGTGACACTTGACTTTAAAAATTGAAATTTCAACGATCCTAATTTCAAATTAACTATTAGAGATTATTATTATTATTTTATGCTGATGGATTAAAATTTCAAACCAAACTATTTAGCACGTTTTACTTTAAAATTATTTAACTTTGAATACTTTTGAATTCAAATGTTCTAAATTATACAGCTTTAATTTGCAACTATTCAATTTTAAACGCTTTTTTCAAAACGATATTATAAAAAAATCCTTTCGTTTCAAGCTACTTAATTTTGAAAAATTTAAACATAGATAATACATAGACTTTTTAATAAAATTGTATAATATTGAACGAGTCACTGTTTAATTGCAAATACGATAATTGTAAAAAAGTTTCAATATGAAATTCTTCCATTTTGAATGTTTTCAAATTTAAATTCAATTTTATTTGTAAGCTTAATAATTATTATCTAATTAAAAATTCTTCAACTATTAGGTGTATTCTTTAAAATTGTTTTACAATTTGAAATGTTTCAATTCAAAAAATGCAATACAAAGTGCTCTAACTAAATTTGGTGCTATATAAAATTATTAAATTAATAATATTTTAATACTTTATTTGAAGCGCTTTAAATTCGCAATTGTTTCACTGGGAATGATTCATATGTTAATCAGTTTTGAATACTTTAATCTTTAAATTTTTCTTGTTGGTATATCCAGCAATTACCCACAAAATATCTCTAGGATATTCTAAGGATATCTTTGAATTAAACATGGATACTTCTACAGAATAAAATAATATTTAAAATGAGTGAAACATAAAGATTAAAATTTATTCTGAAAGAAATAATAATAACTTATACACAGCGATCATCAAATTATTATAGAAATTCAGAAATTGTTTCTGTCAGCAATGTTAATGAATTGATGACACATTGTTCATGTAAGTTTCCCTTATTGAAAGTCGCTATCAGACCGGTGTAATTATTCTGAGATATTGGACTTGTAAAAATTATACATCTCATGATTAATGCAAGAAATTCTCACGGATTCTTCTAAAAAAATGAAATATAAAAAACGTAGTATTTGCAATTACGCAATTAGATTACTCATTCGTACTTCTTAATTGTACCTCTAAAACGCAATAACAATGTAAATAGAATAATATTAACTTAATTTATGTCGGTGTACGAGGAAGAACGTTTAAAAGCATTCATAACGTCAAGGTCAATGTAGGTGTGAAAAAATGGATTACGTGCACGCATGTACACTATGAAAAGCAATACATAAAAAAAACGTGGATTCTTTGTCGCAACAATAGTTTTACATCCATTTTCTGACGTGGCAATTTGAATTAGGTTTTTTTTTCTTAATTACGTAACAAACCAAATAATAATTTCATTTTTTTATAATTATATATATAATTCTATGTATACATTTTTTGTCAAAATATCAGTCTGACAAAATTGTAGGAAAAATTGTACAAATATTGCACAAATTATCAAAGTACTATAAAAGTTAATTTACCTTTAAAAATGATTTCAGACTGTTCTATTTCTGGAGTGTAATGAATATTTTAAAAAACATGAAAATGTTTACTACTTTTTTAAAGAAATCTTCTTAAACAAATTACAAATTGTCTTTTTCTACTATAGATAGGAACATCATAATTATTATCACAACAAAAACCAAAGTTAATTTTATTAATTATTTAAATTAATATAAGCAAAACAAGCTCACAATATTAGAGAAGTGTGTCAATAACTCAGCCAAATACGTTTTGTTTTAAGAAAATCTGTCTTGTTTTAAAAAAAAGGAAGTCTTAGTTTGAGTTAAAAAACAGGATTACTGCCTTCTTAATTTTTTTTTCAGGTTATGATTACTCTGAAATCGCCTTGAACATTAAAATTTGTTTATTCTGTGTTGTTCATCCGCAGTCAATTCGTACGAACATATACATTTTATCTAAATTTTCAATACTTTTGTATATTATTTTAAGTGTTGATCTTTATTACTGTTTTTGGGATAGTTACCCTATAATGAGTTTTTATTTTTAAACTTTGTTTTTAACGACTTGTCGCGTCGTCCCGAAATTCGCAAGGAAAGTAGTTAAATATTTTCCATAAGTTATTTTGCCAGTAATTTTTCGGGACGACTAGATGCAGCCTTTTTTTAAACATCTTTCTGAATTCTTACTGAAAATATTTCGAAGAAAAATGTAACTTATTAAAGTAAAGTGTTCTGAAGAAATATTATGGTCGTAGTCTTTAAGTTTTAAGACCCGAGTAGCAACTGCTCACCATAATGCTACTAATAACAATAGATAAGAATACTGTCAAATTATAATAAAATATTAAAAAATCAGAGAGCATAGTTAAATAAAAAAGGGGAAGAGAATATTATAATAAAGTTTTGATTTTACTTAATTTTATTTTTTTGTTCTTTATGTAGGCACATAAAAATTAAAATGTAGAAGAAAATGATTGAAAATAAGGTTTTAAGATTGCAGATTATATTTTGAATTGTTTTTAAAATTATTATTTTAATTATTGTGTTTTTATTGAACGCGCGCGAACCCGAACCCGCGCGCTAAGCGGACAATATAGCGGTCAAATTAAAATCAGGATATTTTGACTTCCATCAAACATTTTTCAAATCTGAAAGAACCTACGTGTTCTGCAAGAGATAAGGAATGTACGGCCGTTTATAGAATGTTGGTAAGTCTAATAATAAACTATTTATAGCGGTTTAAACAATTAAATTGTTAAAACTAATTAACCATTGATTTTTAGACAAGCCACCCTCGAAATTCGTGTTCAGCGGGTCAAAATACATAAAAAGCACTTAGGTGGAGCCCGTTACCCCTATCGACCAGGACACCCCCCCCCCCCCCTGGCTCTTAGACTACTGCGCGTGGTTTGAAATGACGAAAGCGTGTGCACGCGCATTTCCCGTGGACAATAAAATGCACTTTATCGGCCTAGGCCGCCAAAGTACCCCACCACTAACAACGACATACTTTGCTGCTGCAAATGACGCCCAGAAAGCCAGGAAAACATACTCGTGTTACATAAAATAGTTAATTAAAAAACTCTTTATTCTAAACCTAGGAGAAGCCATATCGTATTTTTAAATACAAAATGAAGTATGCGTGATTTGTATATTTTTCTCCTGAAAGTAGCATGAATAAATCATTAATTACTTTTATTAAGTATAGAATATATAATTCCTGATATTATTTCATAACTTTGAACAATGATCACTTGCTGGAAAATAGGATAATTCTTTGTCAATAAAAACAAATGGTTCCACTCGTGTCGCGTTTCATATACATTATACACATACCTATATGCAATGCAATCAAAAGTTAATTTCTCATTTACTATATATTAAAAAATAAATGTTTACGAATTGAGCTTATGAAGGTTAAAAAAAAGAACTTGTAAATAAATTTACCTGGAGGACGCAGATCAGGCAAACAAGCAAGATAGACAAGATGATGTAGCGAGCCATGCTGAATAGATTTGCGGTACGTTAGACGAACTAAGCGGAACTCAACTCTGCAGAAGCGACAAGCAACTGAAGACTGGGAGAGATGGTCGTTAACTGGATCTCGGGCTGGATATAAGTTGCAAGCGAAACTGGCGCAGTTGACAGCGCAATGTGTTTGATAAGCACAAGAGACCGCCGAGGTCGAAGGTTGAAAAGATTATCAGCTTACTAACTATCTATCTACTCTTATTCTCGTAGGATTTCAATCCAATTCTTATTTTGATTAGGTTTTTTACCAACACGGGAAACCCCAAAGATAATTCGTATCCGAAAGTCGAATAATACGCAACCAAAGTCGAAATTGTGCAAGAGAGACAAAAAACACTGAAGAAGCAGATTTTTTATTTAAAGGAAAAGCAAAAAGTTACTGTCGAGATATTAATTGTGAAACTGGCTTGCATCATGGAAGGGCATGTATGTACCAGACTGTCATGTGAACAATTCTTTCAAACGAACTTACTAATAAACTAATAACTCGGATAAATTTTACATTATACAAAAAAAGACGTTTCACTGTCTTTCCTTAAGTCAGTCTGGTATCGACAATCCATTAATTCAAGTTATTATTTTATGAGTAAGTTTGTTTAAAAAAAAAATTGATCATATGACTGTCTTTTACAGACTGATTCGAAAAAGTGACTCGCAATAAATACACTAGGTCAAAGTTGTGTTTAAAAAAAAAAAAATGTTTGTTTTCAACCTTTAGATTAAAACATATTATTTTCAATGTAGTCTTGAAGGATATAAATGGATGCATCCCTAGAAATATCAATGACCATAAATTCGTATTTAAAAAAAATTATTTTAAATGTCATTGATTTTATTACTGATTATTTATTATTAGAAACCCAATTACCATTATTTTTTCAGAAAACGTTTTAATACACATTCATGGCTTTTAACGTAATTATTAACAGTCTGCTGCATTTCTAATTTTTATCCAAATTTTTAATAAAACTATTTTTGTGATTTACTATATAAAAAAAAATTCATTGGGATATTTTAATAAAAATGGCTCGATACTATTAAAATCAGTATTAATTAAGTTTGACTGATTCTAAGTTTAATTGAAGGCAGAGTTCTTGCTTTACAAATTATAGTTAAAATTAAGGAATTGTCAGTTAAATAACATGACAACATTTTTCCAATTAGAGTGAAAGACTAACAATTAGTTAAATATTAATGACTAATTGAATCGATGACTGATCCTTTGTTTTCCAATTAGTCAAACAACTATGGTTAATTCGAGAAATTTTGTTGGAATAACCAAAATGTTTTTTTCCCCTATAAACAAAAATTTTTCTTAGTGAAATTTAGAGTGAAGTATTTTTAAGCTCAAGTGAAAAAATATAATAAGTGCGTTTAGGACGAGGTTTAGGAGCATAAGCAGAAATGTTAGAAGAACGGGTGGTATTCGGTTTCATTGTTGATTCGAATAATGAATAGGCATTAGGCATGATCGATGCATGTTTGTTATTCGCAATATGAGTCAGGAGTATTTTAAGAACATGAGAACGAATAATGCAGAGAATGAAGACTAACAAAATGATTCTGAATTAATTTAAACATACTTATACTTTATACTTTCTATTATCTTATAAAATGTAGGAACAATAAATATTCCGGATTTCAATTTAAAGCATCTATATATATTTCAAAAGTCTCGTTTACAAAACGTGCGCAGCAATCAATTCCAAATGAAACATTGATTTTAAGTGCTAAGTATTCTTTTGGAAAATTTGGAAGAAAAT
>CAKNXH010064616.1:45243-75037 GCA_932178445.1 Andricus quercusramuli | reverse complement strand
GGGGGGGGGCGTGGAAGCACCCGTGTGACTGGTCACGAAAATAATGTAAGGTCGTACCCCCACCCCTTTTCCAGCGCCGTGTGGGGGCGGGAAGGCACCCCTGTGACTGGTCCCAAAAATAATGTAAGGTCGTACACCTACCCCTTTTCCAGCGCCGTGTGGGGGGCGTGAAGGCACCCCTGCGACTGGTCACAAAAAAAATGTAAGGCTGTACCCCACCCCTTTTCCAGCGCCGTGGGGGGCACCCCTGTGACTGGTCACAAAAAACGATTTACTACTGATTTTCTGGGAAACTGTCGTTCTTATAAAAAAAATGCTTCAAACATAAAATGTGTATTTCGATGGGGTCTACAACTTTTGTTGGAAAGATTTTCTTGAATTTTGAACCATAACTGAGATAAATGCAAAAAACCATGATTTTTATGGGTTTTTTTATGGTTTTCACCATGAAAATCAAATTTGCGCCAATTTTCACTATCATATTCGTAATCAGCGCGTCAAAATACATAAGTACACGGAGCCCGAAGAAAATCGGACATATGCCCTTTTCGGAAGTATATCCCAATGTCTTTCCGGATAACTCTCTCCTGCGATACTTTGCAAATTGATAAGAATTATTGATTATTTAAACAATTTTCATGAACAAATACAGGGTTTCGTAATTTTTCAACGAATAGGCTCAATTTGTTCACGGAATCAACTGAGGATGTCTTTGCGAATAATTATTTCCTGCGATACTTTAATAATTGATAAGAATTATTAATTATTTAAACAATTTTCGTGAACAAATTCATACAAAAATTCTTGACCTCAATGAGCTTAACATTTTTAATCCCCAAAAATAACTTTTGTTAATTAGTTTGTTTATAATGTAATACTAAAATTTTCAGAAATTGATTTCAACCACTAGAAATTACACTCGACTCTCGGTTTATGAACTCCCGGTTCAAGAAACAGTAATTCCTAGAATTGCTGGCCCACGCAGTTTCTCAGCTCAAGGGGCGAGAGACGGTTGCTACTCTAACTTCGGAAGGGTCGCAGTGCGCAAGTTCTCAATTGAGTATATTGCGCAATATCATGCCTTCCAACTGGAAACGGTTCTGGCTGCTCTGACTGTTTATGTTTCGATACTTGCGATTTAGAAACGAGGCTATTTTCAGGCAACCCGCGACACTGCTCCTAAACCGAGAGTCGAGTGTATTTCTATATAGTTTTAGCACATATATAAGACCTTCTCTGCTCAATTTGAAAATCCTAAATAAAATGGTACTTGTGAAAAGTAAAAAAATGTCAATTTTGTTGCTCGATAAAAAATTAACCAAATTTTTTCTGAAAAGTGCAAAGACGCAAATCTTTTCGAGCTCTAAAAAGCTTTCATTCAGAAAACAACGCACAGTGGGAGGAATCGGAAATTTACTGTTCATAATTCACTACAGCCCACCATTTTAAAACAATTTTGATGTATTTTTTAATGCTCAGGATTGAATCCTGCAGAACGGCTATCGGTCCGATTATTTAATTTCACTCCGTGGAATTAATTATTTGAACAAATAGAACGTCAAGATTGGACATTCTACGAATATTATTCGTTTGCTCCGAAGAAAAGACGTAAGAGAAGTCGCTATCCATCAGAACTATTGCGGATTCACTTCAGGAACATAAATATTCAGTTTAAGATTTAAGCTATTTGTTATAAACAATTTATAAATACAATTATTTTCCTAAGGCGCTGAACCGCAACAAAAAACTTGATCTTGATTTCAAATACTTAAATATCTCGTAGGAGTAGCATTTAGTGTAGAAAATAGCCATTAGTTCACAATTACCATTATAAATGTGGGTTTGTGATTGGAATTGAAAACGCACACACTTTCACTGTAACTTTGCGTTTATTCAAAATGAAAATAAGATCAAGGTGTACATAATTCGATAACCCGACATGGTATTCGCAAGAACGACCTCTCGGCAAGCTGGTCAGTTCAAGACTCCCCTCCCTCTCTCGATGTCTCATCTCCTAGACCCACCCTCATAGTTTCTCCTTACCTACCGCAACCCTGCATATTCCTATGTGAGCATTCTAGGATCCCACAACTCGGCCATCCTGCACATCGTGTGTCCTTTTTATAGCTACGAAGTCCCCTAGTTGATATTTCATTGCTTGCTTTCTTCTCTTATTGTAGCCTTTCTTATTTTCTTATTGGGTCTTGCCAATTCGTTCCTTGGCTTGCCTACGTAGTGCATCTCGGGTTTCGTCAAAGGCGACCCTCGCCTCTTCCTCGATGATCTCTTGGAGCTGAACGTCCTCTGGAATTCTCATCATTGTTCCTAGTAGCAGCTCAAAAGGGCTTGTATCAATTGATCTTTGATACGTGCTGTTCATCGCCCTCTGTACTCTCTCAATATGTTTGTACCATTTGAGTGGCTCCTCCGTTGAAAGTTTGACGAACACTGCCTTGCAAATGCTGTTGATCCTCTCGACCTGTCCGTTCCCTCTTGGTACTCATGTTGTTATAGCAAGATGTTGAATACCTCCTTCACGACAATGTTCCTCGAAATTGTCTGCCATGAATGCCTTGTGTTTATCGGTTATAATTCTTCTGAGATTGCCGAAGGTTTGTTGAAGATTCTGCAACTTCGATAGAACTTCGCCACTTCCCAGGGTCTTCGTCGCGTACAACCATACCAACTTGGTGAATCCATCTACAATCACCAGTAAGTATTGGTAGCTCTTCCTCGTTGATGGTAATGGTCCTACGTGATCCATATGAAGAGTGTCCATCGGTACCTCTCCTTTCGGAATCAGATTCAGGAATCCCTCAGCTTTGCCCTGCTTCCTGGAACCAAGAATACATTCAACACAATTCTGAATATATGCTTCGACCTTCTTCGGCAATTTGTCTATCTCAGGGCCATGACTACTGCCAACATCTTCAACTCATAGCTGTGTAATTTCATTTCGGCATCTGACGTCTTGCGACTCATGTAGTGCATCGGGTGTAACTGTCCATCGTCTAAGGCTACTTGAAGCAGTATTGCTCCATAACCATCTTTGGAAGCATCCGTGTGAAGTTCTGTCTCCAGCTGGGGATTGTAGATCCTCAAAAGTGGCTCTACCGACATATGTTTTTTCAACGTCAGAAATGCTTTCCGTTCATCTTCTCCCATGGTGATACTTCGTCCTTCTTTGAGCAAATCGCTTAGCGGCTTGGCAATCTGCGCGTACTTTGGTATGAATTTCCTGAAATAGCCAGCCAACCCTAAGAATGATTGCAAAGCTCGCTCAGTCCTCGGTTCAGGAAAATTCATTAACTCTTCAACCTTCTTTGGCGATGGCCTGATCGTCCCATTCTCGATCACGTAACCTAGGAATTCAATCTTGCTCTGCAAGAGTTGACATTTCTTCCAGTTGATTTTTAGTCCAAATCGTGCTGCTGTCTCTAAGACTCGTGTCAGTCCTTCGACGGCTTCTGGAACATTTTTCGATAAAATAATAATATCGTCCAAGTACATCAAGACGATCCCTTCTTTAATTAAGTTCCTAAAAATGTACGTCATGTAACGCTGAAACACAGCTGGTGCATTACAAAGGCCAAATGGTACTCTTAGAAACTCATACTTTCCCGTCGGCGTGACGAAAGCAGTATATTTTCTACTATTTTCGGCGACCTTCACATGCAGAAAACCGTCCTTTAAATCCAACGTTGGAAAATACCGTGGCATCAGCCATTTTATCTAAAAGATCTTCAATCAAAGGTAAAGGAAAATGTTGTCTCACCGTGACTTTGTTCAGAGGCTTGTAGTTTATACAAACTCGATGTGTGCCATCCTTCTTCCTGGCTACTACCACCTGACTGGCATACTCGGAACAGCGGGCTCTGAGATAATTCTTCGCTTCCCATTCCTGTACCTGTTGATCCACTTCAGCCATCTCTAGCGGTGTGAGCCGCCTTGGTCCGCGACTTATCGGCTTATTGTCTGTCAAGACAATTTCCATCTCTACTGGGACTTCCTCGCTACCGGTAGGCTGATAGACTGTTACCAGCTTCCGCACCACGTCCTTGAACTCCTGGTCTATGTTTGAGGCAATGTCATCGTCTTCGTGAGCCATCAGCATCAAATAGCCTTCGTCCGGCCACATATGAGTTCCTACTTTTCTGGTTTCCACCACTACCTGGTCAAGTAATTCCAAACCTAAAATAGTTTTCTCTGGAATAACATTCTGTGGCGTAACTCTGAAAATTAACGAATATGCGTCATTATCAATTATCGTATCGCAACCGCCATACCACGCTGGAAACACCAGTTCCCGTTAGATCACTGAAGTTAAGCAGTGTTGGGCGCGGTTAGTACTTGGATGGATGCCCGTCTGATACTACTGCGTTGCTGTTGGCGGTCGTAGGTGTGATGAGCCCACACTTGTACTTATTTACTACAAGAAACTATCCACCTAGAAACACTACCTGAATCGGGTAGTGTCACGCCTACCCCTAGAGGCTCGCCAAAAGGGAAATGGCTTAATGGTAGTAGTGTTGAATCGCCCAATAGTTTGAAACTGTCCAACACTAGCTGCCATCACAGTCTCTTGAATCATTTCCAGGCCTGTAAAACCTGCTTCGCGATACTGATCTTCTCGCATCAAATTAAAATCACTGCCGCAATCTATCGCAGCCGTCACGCTAATCCCATTAATCGTGCAATCTTTATAACGCAATTTCGTGCGCCTCGTCTCCATCAGCATTAAATTTCCCGCACCCTTTCCGTCATGTCCTGTATTCTTCTTAGTGAAGATGCTTTTCCCGGAGGTGCTCGCTGTACACTCGGAAGCAATGTGCCCAAATCCGTCACATTTGAAGCACTTTCTTCCCTTGCTTTTATTCGGGCAGTCACGACTTAAGTGGTCTGCGTCACCACAATTATAGCATTTAATGCCCCTCTCCTTTGCTTGATCGTTCGAACTAGTAGAAGGTCCCTGTCTTTCGCTACTCGTCTTCTCTCCACCGAGTTTCCTATTTGCTGTCATTTTACTTCGCATCTCCTCGTACATAATCATCTTCGAACGAAATTCCGAAAAATCTTTCACTCCGTACAGAATTATTTTATTCGATTCGAAATCCGGAAGGCCGTCGATTATATACCCGATCGTTTCCTTAGCCTCCAAGTTGATTCGGCTCGCCAGTTTCATCATCTGAATTATATATTCTTGGAACGTTTCGTCTTTTTTCTTCTTTCGAGACGAGAGGAGTCGATGAATCTCGCGGCAGCCGATTTTCGACTCAAATTCTTCCTTCAACGCGATCTTCGTTTCGTCCCATGTCTTTATTATTGACTGAGTATCTAACCATAACTTCGCGGTACCATCTAACGTCCTCTTTGCAACCACGGGAGTTTGTAGTTGCGACCAGTCGTAAAAAATCGCGTTTTCGTCTAAAATGTCCAGCCACTTACTTATGGGAAATGTTTTGTCTTCTCCCGTAAATTTGGGGATAGTCCCTTCGGTATCGCGAAATTGAATACGAGCAAGTCGTTCGTCTGTTTGTTCATTATTTCGTCTACGATTGCCTAGTGCTAAACGACGGCGTTCTTCCCTTCCTAGTTCCTCTAATCGATTCAATTCTTCTCGTTCCTGTTGCTCTTCGCGTTCGTGCGTAGCCACTTCTTGCATTTCGCGTTCACGGCTGGCCCTATCTAAAGCTTCGCGGTCGTGCCTAGCCTGATCTTGCTCTTCGCGTTCGCATCTGGCCGCATCTTTTTCGCGCCTTAAAATGTCTTGCATTCGTTTTAATTCTGCGAGAGCATCCCGCTCTTCTTTAATAGCATCGCGCTCTGCTTGAACCTGTTGCTGTTCCGCCTTCAGCTGTTCCAGACTCCTCTGGTTCGCCCGCTTATCGCGCTCTGACTCTTCCCCGCTATCAGTCATCGTCACGTGGCCTTACGTTTGCCGCACTTGGGTCCTACGTCACGCGCCCCACTCTTTTAGTCCCAAATAACGTAGCCTAACGCTCGCCTCCCACGCGCACAAGGCTCCTGGAATCCCCACCACTCGTCTTCTTTGACATGTCCTAGGTTCGTCACGTACGCCTCTCGTAGGCTTCCTCCCACCACGTACCGCGCACTCAGTAAAAGCTACTCAACTGGTATTTTCCACTCGGCCTAGCGTCGTTTTCTGTCCTTTTCTATTTTCGCGGCGTTTTTCCGCACTTCCTCTTCTTAGCGTCGTATTTTTTTAAATATTTTTTTTTCTACCGTCTTTTCGTCACGCGTCTTTAAGAGGTTCGACTTATGTTGCTCGTCTCGTTAACAATTAATTGATTCTGTTCATCTATTAACATGCGCTTCAAATTTTTCCGTCTTTTGTCTTCTAAACGCTCGTCTTTTTTCGTCTTTAAACGCTCGTCTTTCGTCTTTTCGTCTTGAAAAATTCATCACACGTCTCTACAACAATTTCAATAAGTCAATAGTCTTGCTACATGCGTCTTACCTCTTTCGTCTTTCACCGTATACCGTTCTTTACATGAGCTTCGTCCTCTCATCCGAATGCACGTTCATCTGCTGCATTCCTCTTTGATAATCCTTTCCATATTTTTCGTTAAAAGTCCAAGTCCAGTTTCAGTAAACACATCACAGTTTTTTTTTTGCTTCACTTTACAGTTTTTAGCATCACTTCACAGTTTCTTTAGCGTCACTTCACAGTTTTTACGTCACTTCACACGATAGCGTCACTGTCTCAAGCGTCCTTCGTCACTAACATCTTCCGCACGTTTTCTTTTCTTTTCACATCCCGGACGAGCCCCTAAAAAGTTGTGGGTTTGTGATTGGAATTGAAAACGCACACACTTTCACTGTAACTTTGCGTTTATTCAAAATGAAAATAAGATCAAGGTGTACATAATTCGATAACCCGACATGGTATTCGCAAGAACGACCTGTCGGCAAGCTGGTCAGTTCAAGACTCCCCTCCCTCTCTCGATGTCTTATCTTCTAGACCCACCCCCATAGTTTCTCCTTGCCTACCGCAACCCTGCATATTCCTTTGTGAGCATTCTAGGATCCCACATAAATGTTAAATATTTGCATTGTTGATAACAATATTAGGAATAAATAAAAAAATTTAGCGCTTTCCTTCGGGAAAAAGAGATTTTTTCTGCAAAATCATGTTGAAGCTATCTCACAATCAGGGGTTATATTTCATCTAGAAAGTGGGGCACCAACTCGCAATTTTTATTAAACTATTTTAAATGACTAGTCTTCTGTCGCAATTTTCCGCCTGAATCAGCGGTTGTTTCGTAATGTTTATTTTAATGCATCTTGATAGTTGTACTTAAATAAGTAACGTTGTCAGTGATTCTTAATTATTATTATTATCAAATAATAATAGAAAATCGTAACTTTTATGGACAAAATATTTTTTAAACATTATTTTGCTATAGAAATAAGAGGCTTTTTCGCCATTTATACTCATGGGGAGATATTTTTGTGAAAAAAAATAAATAAATTAAGACACTAGCGTGGTAAAGAGCTTCAAATTAATGATGAATTTGAATAAATTATGAAAAATAGTAACAAACTTATGATGCAAGAACAGTATTAAACAAAAATACATTATTTTGAATTCTTAAAATTTAATAAAGTCCAAATTTAGTATATTCACTCTTCAAGAATCATTGTGAAATATCAACATTTTCGAGTAGCAACAATGGAAGACTTGTGTCAGAAGAAGACATAATAATTCTGTTTGCCTAAGAATTCAGGAAAATTCATAAACTTTAAAATACACCTCATCTGATCCAATGAGATTCACTGAAGGAAGACATTTTTCTCATAGGATATTATTATAGCACATACAGCAAAGTAATATGAGCCGCTGATAATAAATAGTGGAAATATCTCGTGGGTGAGTAAAACGCACCTATAGAAAAGTCCCTAAAAAAATTGGATATAATTTCACGTCTGTAAAAAGCAGTAATAGAACATTGGCAGTAAAAACTAGATAACGGTACTTGGGCCGTAAGAAACAGAAATAGAAAATCTCGGCAGTAAGGAATGGACATAATAATAATACATACGCGCGTCTACTTTTTACTGTCGAGTTTTTCTATTCCTGTTTCTTACGGCCCAAGTACTGTTCTCTAATTTTTACTGCCAATGTTCTATTACTGCTTGTTACAGACGTGAAATTATATCCAATTTTTTTAGGTACTTTTCTATAGCTGCGTTTTACTCACCTGCGAGATATTTCCACTTTTTATTATCAGCAGCTCATATAGAAAAATGATTTTTCTGAAATATTTTGTTCATAAAAGTTATAAATTGGTATTATTATTTAAAGATTATATTAGTTAAGAATTACCTCTATCAAAATGCATTAAAATAATCATTCCTTAAAAACTGATTATTCAGACGTGAAATTGCCACGGACAACTGTTTATTTAAAATATTATTTATAACAATAATAATTGCGAGATGGTGCCACATTTTCTTGATGAAATATAACCATTGAGATAGCTGCAATATGATTTAGCAGAAAAAAATATTTTTTTCCCCAAGGAAAACGCTAAATTCTTTTATTTGTTTATAATATTTTTCTGCAGCTATTTGTTATAATTAAGAATAATTTAAAAAGCTGTTTGATGAGAAAAACCTAACTTTGAAAAAAATACAATTTATTTATTAGAATATTTATAACAATGGAAATTGTAAACTAATGGTTATTTTATGCTCTGAATACTACTCCTACGAGATATTTAGGCATTTTGAATCAAGATAAAGTTTTTTGTTGCGGTTGAGCACCTCACGAAAACAATTGTTTATGATAACAATTGGCTTCAATCTTAAAGTAAATATTTATGTTGCTGAAGTGTGTCTGCTATAATTTTGATGGATAGAGACTTCTCTCAAGTCTTTTCTTCGTAAAAACAAATAATATTAGTAAAATGTCTAATTTTGACGTTCTATTTGTTTAAATAATAAATATATATACATATATAATTGAAAGTCCTCATAAGTTACAGCTCAAAAAAGATAAAACAACAATTTGTTAAATCTTTTTCTCATTTTTTTTATTATCATACAACATCATTCAGATGTAAAATAAATGAGCAGTCAACGGGAATATAAATAAAATAATTATTAAATAAATAATTTGAATTGATTACAATTTTTCTTTATGTAATATTCTGTTATTTCACATTTTAGACCATTTTGAAAATGTTGATTTTTTTGATAACAAATTTTTTTATACTTTCGTGTAACGTTTTGCTTTTCAGGTGTTTATTCTTTTTTACAGCGATATAGAATTAAGTCAAATGCAATTTTTTCTCAACATTTACAATTCATCATACAGATTGAACTTCAGAATGTTTTTCCTTGAAAAAAAACAGAAAAAAAAATTTTTCACGATATTTGTATTTATAGTTTTTCGAAATTTCAGAACACATGAACCATATTTTTAAAAGTATCTTATCATTTTTTTATATTTATACTGTCGGCATAGTACTGCCCCGATCGTGGAGCCAACCGTCTGTCAGTACTGGGCGAACTGCAGGTTATTTGTACTGATCACAAGTACTGGGCAGTACTAGGCCAGTACAGCGCCGGTGGTGAACTCCAGCGGACTACTGAATATTCCACCTGGGTAGAAATCGACTTGACTTAAATTTAGAAGACTTTCTATGTTTGGACATTTGAAGCAATATCGCCATCATATATGAAAAACCGCACTTTACTGCCACATAAATGAATATGGGCCGCGCTGCAATATAATAGGATATAATATATTGCGTGTAATTATTGTGGGACGGCCCGTCCTTACGTCAAAGTCAAACGCAAGTGGCCAGGTACCCCCCTATCAAGCGAAAGATATTATATCCGTCGCTCATTGCAACTAGGCGCTAAATATTTATAAAACAAACACTAGTACACAATAAGGTTCGTTTTCACTCGAGAAATGCCAAGACCTGACCGGCGACGCGCACGTACCAGACTACTGGAGGTTCATGTCTTGCCCGCGTGGAGCGCTATATGACTGGTTCAATCTATAATTTGGCGTCACTGGTAGAATCAGTAGCGCTGTTATAGTTAAATCACTCACTGGTTCATCCAGTCAAAGTATAAAAATCACTGGTTCACCAGTGATAATTCATAATACTGATTCAACCAGTGACAATTTCCCTGGTTCAGTTTAAAAGAGCAGCTTATTTCAAGTTTATAATACGCGCGCTTAAGTAGCATAAAGTTTTTCGTAATCTGAACAAGATTGTAAGGTGGTAAGGTCCGGCTGCCTTGTACATTTGGAAATTCTCACCGGGTAATGGGGTTTCGGAATTATGGGGTTATTGAAGAATGTGGGCTTAAGGCTCAAGAAGCATGCATAGCTCGAACATACTTTGTTCCAAGGCTTCAACGCGCATATGTCTCTTTTTTACCAGGTTTGGGGTTATGGGATTTTAAGGTTATGGGGTTGAGGGCTTATGGTTTTAAGGGTTATGGGGTTATGGAGTTATTGGGATACTGAGTGGTCAATGGATAGAGGATTATTGGGGTTTTGGGCTTATTTTTTAAGGTGATGTAAAATCCTGACGTGATGGGGTTGAATGGACCCCAAATTTGGATTCAGCGACCCCGAAAATATATGTGACGTGCGCCGAAGAAAGGGGGCTTACTCTAAAAAAATCGAGTTGATAGGTACCCGAGAAATCGTGCTTTCGCTTGAGAACTCGAGATCCCGTGAAACACCTCCCGCCACTCACCACTACATCTCCGCGTCTTATCTATACCCCGTCTGTGAGCAGCGCCGCTATATGCGTGAGAATGTAGTGGCAAGTGGAGAGGGAAGATTTCCTTAGTCTTCCCTCTCTCCTAAAAGTCGCGTCTATCGGGTCGACTTCGACCGCTCGTCCTGAAAAATCTCGCTTTCCAGAGTAAGCCCCCTTTCTTCGGCGCACGTCACATATGATAGACATATTCAGACTCCAGGGGTAATTTTTTCGATTTTTTTGTAATGAACATTCAAATTGTTTTTCTCAATAAATGCGTTAAATATAGATACTTATATGAATATAATCAATTGCATAATTTAGCGCGAGAGAGAAGCAGCTGATGCCGTGAGATAGGCGAAACATCCCAGATAGCAATATGCGCGCATAGTGCGACGCACATGCGTTGCACGTGTGCGGATTTTGTCGCACGGCGTGCACGCAAGCGATGACGCAGATGCGTCCTCATATGCGCGACAGGTGCGTCGCACGTCGTGCGGATATCACGTCATGCTGGTATAGTGCGAGTACACGTTGCAGGTTCTTGCGGACGGTATATATATGTACAATATTTAAATGTAGATTGTTGAATAAAAGGCAGGTAACAGGATGAACAAAAAAAGTTTCGTGCGAAAACGTTTTGAAACAAAAATTTTGTTGCCGGCGGAATGGGAAAAAACAAAATATTCTTTATCTACCTTGTCTTGAATCTCTTCATAATTTCGAAAACTGCGCGTTCTCTACTATAATCGGGAGAATGTATAGTAGGGAAATTTTTCAGTATGTTCAATGTATATTTTCTACTTATTTTGATTTTGAAAAGTGCAATCTACGGCGGTGTTTTGTTTACCGCACCAGAAATTGAGGTTATGTGTCACTATTTAATCAATATTTTCAGAATTTCACATAACTCTGACTGGATTTAAGTCAATTATGAAATAAAGTGTTGTCTTATTTGCTATACACGTTTGGATAAACATATAGCAATGTTTAAAAATCATTTCTCTCTTTTCACTTAAAAAAAATACATTGCGAGTCAAAATGATCCAAACGATACATTACAAAATATAAGTATTAAAATATCAAACGAAATATAAAATAAACTGAACACGAAAACCGTTTGCACTCCGAAATAAATTGTACCTACATATAAATTATGAAATATATCTAAGTGCCCACGAACAAGAAGACTGCGAATTGTCCACATTCAATAACGAATCGATAAACGACCTCGCCTAACCACCGCAACCGAAAGGAACACCTTGTTGTATGGATGTTTCCTGCCACGTGATCAGGCGGTAACTTGGAACTGCTTTTATTTACACCCTGATCCGTAAATATAGAATGAGCAGGGTAAAATAAATTAAAAATAATATGTTTAAATAATGAAACTAACAAACACATAGTTGTCTAATATCGAACTTGCAAAAATTTGTTTCTTTTTAGTGATTTATAAATTGTCGGTCCAATAAAAATACAAATATGTTTTTACAATCAAAATTTATATTTTACATCTTTTTAATATTAGGAAAATTTTTGAAATACGTAGTAGTTTTACAGTATTAATAATTCATATTATTTTTGTTCAATATTTCACCTATCACGATATGCGACTCATATGCCTCGCACATATGTGCCTGCACGAAGTGCGAGCGGTAACGCTGCGTTTCGGCACGCATGGCGTGACTCGCATGCAGTGCGAGTAACGTGCGTCGCACGCTTGCTATCTGGGATGCCTGCGTGCATATACGCACTGTTCTATTAATAAAAATCAGTAGATATCGGAAACCAAGAAAGCTAAAACTTCGTAAACTAATATTTATCAGTAATAGTTACACAAATAAAATTGTCCGCTGAGCTTTTCGCAGTGGAAAAGTGCTCAGCTGATGCAGTGTAGGGTGCCACGTGCCCGCGCGCATAGCGATGCACTGTATCTTCAGTCCTCAGCTGAGCACTTTTCAACCGCGAAAAACTTAGCGAACAATTTTTTTCGTGAAGCTGTTAAAGTCGACTATTACTTCCCCAAATTTCAGGTTTCTCAGTATAACTTTATTCAGCGCATATTTTTCACATGTTTGGACGGAAAGTTGACGTACAGCTCTCCAGCATAAAGTCAGCTGACTACTTTTTTCCGTTTGTTTACACCATAATAAACGTACAAACAAAGTCTCACAAGGGGAAGGCCTCCTCTGTGAAATTCAAATTTTGACGAGACCACTTTTAATCGATAGAGAATCGAAAATAAACGAAAGTTCTTTCGACGTTTTTCCCATTGGGCCGTAGTTTTTTTAAAATGAATTTTTACAGTTTCGGGTCGGCGAGCCGCCCGAGCGACCACGAGTTCGCGCGACACACTTTCTCATTCTTTTCAAAGCTGCAACGAAGTTAACAGTGCTTCTCTAGTTTTTGAACGTGAAGGATCAGACAAAAGTCTAGCGGAAAATGGATGACGAAAGTTCTGCAAGTTCGATTCTCTATCGATTAAAAGTGGTCTCGTCAAAATTTGAATTTCACAGAGGAGGCCTTCCCCTTGTTAGCTTTCTTCATATTTTTTTTTTAATTATGATTAATTAATTATACGTGTGTGGGTGGCTGTCACGGCAACACCCACTGCTACAATGGAAGCTGACGTTCACTTCGTTTATTAGCAACACGAAATGAACACTAGCCGAAAATCTCAGATTTCTTTAGACGTGTCACTCAAAATGCTTGCTGGCCCCGGACTATTGCTAGCTGTCTAGTAAAAGTAAGCAAACGTTGAGATAGGCTCACATCTCCGTGTTTAGGTAGTCTAACTAGTTTTCTGGTAAAATTTACCAGATATATACTGTTGGGAAATAGTTTTTTTTTTCAGGAAAATAAGTATGTTTTGAGGATCTTTAAGCTAGGTTTCAAAATTTAAACAGCGCAATAAAAATGTTGTTCGTTTATTAAACACTGGCCAAAGGTATGATTTTATATTACTTGAAAAATCGTACGGCCTGAAGCATTATTTTCATAACAACATGGCGGCTACACTGAAGAAAAATACAGTTTACGTTTCTTGAAATATAGGCTTGTAAGAGAAAAGGTTCCACAAGTCCAACCGATTATCCACTGCATCGGCACGGAATTCACTTATTATAACACACGCAAATAGAAAAAAAATAAAAACACGTCGCTTCTCGCTTCTTGCAATTTTGAAAATGGTCAGAATAACGCAAGGGACATAGAAATGCAAGAGACTGGAAGAAACTGGAGCCTGACAAGCGTCAAGACCCCGACTTCTACTTTTGCGCTCGGCTTTCGCCTTTTGGGAACGCACCGCCTACCTACGCGCGGGAAATTTAGAAGCCGATGTTTCAAATTCCTTTATGTTTCTAAGTATGGAGCCTAAAAGTTTTTGGCTGTAAGGGTTCTTAAAAGAAGCTAAATTGCCATTCTATGTTACTATGAAATTTATTATAAAAGAAATAAAATAAATATCAAATTTCAACTACCATTTATGCAAATTAATTCATGCCAATTTGTATTAAATTTAATACAAATGTATTGAAGTCATTTGCCTACACGGGAGTTGAAATTTAATATACATTACAATATGAATAGCTGTACAGTGTACACTTTATATTAAATATAATATACAGGTCGGTATAGCAGCGTGCTTGGAAACTCAAAATGCATTTATTTCTTTAAATTTGATCAAAAATTCGCAATTGAAGTAATAATCTAGAATTCGTCGATTGAATTGTTTTTTATGAATAAAGTGCAGCGTACATATGAAACTCTTTGTAAAATTTGCCCTGAATGGTAGAAATATTATAACTTTTCGACTTAAAATCCAATTTTATTTTTGATTCATTGTAAGAAGGTGTATCATGTTTTATCATTAAGAATCAAAAATTATTGCTAATATTATTTTGATTTTGTGTAAAATAGAATTATCTGAGCAATTATCACGAACGTATATGAAATTTAATAAACACATACATAAATAGCGATTTCATATGCTTGAGATATTAATTTTAATATATACATTGGTATTTCAAATTTAATACTATTTTAACAATGTATCTAATTTGATGTATCTTTTTGTAATAAATTTACAGCAATAGAATTTTGCTCATTTTGACTTGGTTTTTCAAAACGTCTGCTTTTCTTCGATGTAGTCTTTCTCGGAAATCCTCGCGTGAGAGAATTATTCCTAGCAGAATTCCTCCAGGAATTTGAAAATCCTCGTGGATTTCCTCGTGTTTTCCTCGTCCGAAAATAACACAAGGATTTCCTCGAGGATTTTTTCAATAGGGTTTTGAAAAGAATTCAAATTCAAAAAGAGTACAGTAAACCAGATTTAAAAGATTTCGAAACATTTTAAACGATTTCTGAAGGTTTCAACAAATTTGAGAAGGTTTCAATTATTTCAAACAAACACAAAAAGTTTCACAAACAAATATTACTTTTAAAAATATTTCAAAAATTTCATAATGATTTCAAAAAATGTCATAAAGTGTCCAAAGATTTTACACAAAATTTTGAACTTTATAAAAGATTCTTAAAGATTTCACAAAGATTTTAAATGTTTAAACAGATTTCAACGAATTTACAAAGATTTTAAAAGCTTTCTTTGGAAACTGTTGACCAATAAAAAATGAAATTGCTAATTTGGTTGCATGTATAAAAACGGTTATTTCATTATTTATGTTATGTAAAAAAGTAGACCTGGAAAAGCTGGAAAAGACATTATCGAAAATCGAAAACAATCAATACATTGTAGGTTATGTTTCTTAACAGCGACGCGATATCACTTTTTAAACATAAAATTTTCATTTTTGACAGTTTATACTTAAAATAATTTTTTTACTTACTTTCTGTGTGATTTTTTAAATGCGTTTGTAGGTTTCTTCTGTGGCTGAAGTTTTTTTGCAGTTTTCACAGTTATAAGGGTACGATTTAACCTGCACTATCTCCTTTATTTTTTCTACGTGAAACTTTTGAGCATGACGTCCTAAATCACTGTTCCGCGTGAAAGTACGCTTGCATTCTAAGCATAAAAATAAAAACGATAAAACAATTCCACTTGCACAACAACTCCACTTGCACGAAATTCAAAACGTTTGCGATACGAAAATTTGACACGAAACTTGCCGAGCGCCACCGATTCGAAAGTTGGACACGAAACTTGCCGATCACTCCCGAGCTCAAAAGTAGAAGTCGGGGTCTAGACGCTTGTTGGAGCCTGGAGGTGACGACTCCGAAAATTAGGAAGCAGAGGTTGGAGGGAGGGAAAGTGTCGGTAAGGGGTGTAGAGGGAGCAACGAAGGGAGTAAAAGAGTAGTGGGCGGCAACACGCTACTAGATGTCTAGCTATGGATGCTATTTTCCCTCGTATTTTCTATAACACGACGTATCGGTTAAATCTTCATCACTAGGGATTACAAATATTTTATTCTTGTGGTCATCCCTTTTTACATTCTCATCTAGAGAAGGTATAAGATTTGTGTAAAATTTGACCCCCCCGGTTGTTGTCAAATGTCCACGTTTCGAGACCCCCTGAACCCAAAAAATAGGTTTTCGCGAATGTGTCTGTATGTATGTATGTATGTGGGTATGTATGTAGATTTTTATTTTGTTAGCACGATAACTTTCGAAAGAATTGACAGATTGGATTGGGCTTTGGTGTACTCTTCAAGTGTCCTAAAATGAAGGTCAAGTTCGTTAGCCAGCCATTTTGGATAAAAATTCAAAAATCAAGAGCATTTTGAAAATTTTTGAGACCACTTTTTTTCAAAATTTGAAAATTACATTTCTAACCATTAAAACAATAAAAAAACTATCATTAATGCTCACGGTACTTGAAAATTTGTATTTTTACATTCTCATCCAGAGAAGATATTAGATTTGTGTAAGATTTGACCCCCCACCCCCCGGTTTTTGTCAAATGTCCATTTTTCAATAATCATTTTAAAATTTATCATACACATGTTCCAAAAACGTCTTAGATACTTTTTTTCTCCCCTTTGCAGGTAGTTGGAAAAAATCTTTCAAATTGTATGATTTATTGGAAGATACGGAAATATACGCTGAAGTAATGGAATTCCCTTCTTCATTTGATATCAAATACAAATTTAATCATTTTTATCTGAAGAACATAGAACATAACATATAGTCGTTGCGAAGCGCGACTACCAAATATCGAGCGCGAAGCGCGAGTGTCTTGATGAGAATGTGTTCCTTAAGGTCGAGAGAACTTTAAGTAAATTAGTTCTTTTTATGTAAAACTGATATGATTAAACCAAAATCAAGTCATGACGATGAAGTTTACTAAGCGAGTATTAGCTCACGAAGAGCGCAATAGCGAGCATACGAAGTGCGAAAACCTAGAGGAACCAAGCTTAAACCGTCAGGCAAATGTGTCCCAGCGCGTAGCGCGAGGTGAACACATTATCGAGCGCGAAGCGCGAGAGCCAACAGGTGCGCGCCCTAGGCGCGCTTAAACTTGCGAGCGAAGCGAGCCGCGCGCAAAGCGCGCGATGAGAATGTTCCCGTGAGGCGGGCAGATTTTTTAGAATGTTATGACCTCCATATCTTGGGAAATTTTCAAGATATTCCGAACATTTTGATGGTGCATGTGAGCGCATTTGAAACCCCTGCGGATTAACAACTTTTTATTTTGGGGGTCATCACTTTGCAAAATTTTACGTCCTCCATATCTTGGGCAATTTTCAAGATATGCAGAAAATTTTTATGGCGCATATGAGCGCATTTGGAACCCCATACGACTGTCGCCTCGTCAATGCGCATTAAAAACTTTTTGTTTTGGTGGTGATCACTTTGCAAAATTTTACGTCCTCCATATCTTGGGCAATTTTCAAGATATGCAGAAAATTTTGATGACGCATATGAGCGCATTTGAAACCCCATAAGAAAGTGCCTTCATCACTGCGGATTGAAAACTTTTTATCTTGGGGGTCATCACTTTGCAAAATGTTACGACCTCCATATCCTGGGCAATTTTTAAAATATGCAGACAATTTCTATCGCGCATGAGCGCATTTCAAATCCCATACGAAAATGCCTTCATCACTGCGGATTGACAACTTTTTATTTTGGGGTCATCACTTTGCAAAATGTTACGTCCTCCATATCTTGGGCAATTTTCAGGATATGCAGAAAATTTTGATGGCGCATATTAGCGCATTTGGAACCCCATAGGACACAGTCGCCTCATCAATGCGGATTAAAAATTTTTCATTCTGGTGGTCATCCCTTTTTTAAATTGTTATGACCTCCATATCTTGAGAAATTTTCAAGATATTCCGTAAATTTTGATGGTGCAAGTGAGCGCATTTGAAACCCCATACGACAGTCCCTTCATCACTGCGGATTAAAAACTTTTTATTCAGTTGGTCATCACTTTGCAAAATGTTACGTCCTCTATATGTTGGGCTGTTTTCAAGATATGCCGACAATTTTGATGGCACGTATGCGTGCATTTGGAACCTCATACGACAGTCGCCTCATCAATGCGGATTAAAAACTTTTTATTTTGTCGGTGATCACTTTGCAAAATGTTACGACCTTCATATCTTGGGCAATTTTGAAGATATGCAGACAATTTCTATCGCGCATGAGCGCATTCCAAATCCCATAAGAACATGCCTTTATCACTGCGGATTGAAAACTTTTTATTTTGGGGTCATCACTTTGCAAAATGTTACGACCTCCATATCTTGGGCAATTTTCAAGATATTCCGTAAATTTTGATGGCACAAGTGAGCGCATTTGAAACTCCATACGAAAGTCCCGTCATCACTGCGAATTAAAAACTTTTCATTTTGTTGGTCATCACTTTGCAAAATTTTATGTCCTTCATATCTTGAGCAATTTTCAAGAAATTCAGAAAATTTTTATGGCGCATATAAGCGCATTCGAAACCCCATATGAAAGTCCCTTCATCACTGCCGATCAAAAACTTTTCATTTTGTTGGTCATCACTTTGTAAAATGTGATGACCTCCATATCTTGGGAAATTTTCAAAAAAGTTCAGAAAATTTTTATAGTGCATATTAGCGCATTTGAAACCCTCCAAATCTTGGGCAATTTTCAAGTGATGCAGACATTTTTATATCGAATATGAGTGCATTTGAAACCCCATTTGGAAGTTGCTTCATCACTGCGGATTAAAAACTTTTAATATTGTTGGTCATCACGTTACAATATTTTATGACCTCCATACCTTGGGAAATTTTCAAGATATGCAGACAATTTTTATGGCGCATATGAGCTCATTTGAAACCCCATACGAAATTCTCTTCATCACTGCGGATTAAAAACTTTTTCTTCTGTTGGTCATCACTTGGACATCACTTTATAAAGTGAACCTTCATATCGTGGACAGTGTCTGAAGGTTGCAAAAAATGTTTGTGTCGCATATGAGCGCATTTGAAGATGAATGACTCCATATCCGTTATTTTAAATTTCATATCACTGTCGAAGATTTAAAACCTGCTTCACACTGCCCCCCCCCCCCCCTCCCGCAATTGCTATCTTTTTTAATGAGCTAGTGCAACATATTTTAGTGGTGGCGAATTTGAGCGCATTTGAACTTATGACGGATAGATATGATTAATTTGAGAAAATTTTATTATTCTGGAAAAATCGCACCAGCACCCCCTGTTTGAGTGAATAGTTACTGCTGTATAATTTCTGGATTGAAAG
The DNA here is from genome assembly GCA_932178445.1 of Andricus quercusramuli. Taxonomy (NCBI): domain Eukaryota; kingdom Metazoa; phylum Arthropoda; class Insecta; order Hymenoptera; family Cynipidae; genus Andricus; species Andricus quercusramuli. The sequence continues at coordinate 55,589 of CAKNXH010064616.1, read as the reverse complement.
CATTGAATGTTTGAAAGACTGAGAGAAAGTGCCCAAAATCTTGCAACCTTTTAACTTGGTGTTTCATTATGCAGGGCAAAACAATAATCGGCACGTTTTCTTGAGACTATAATACTCCCTCAATAAACCCTTGACGCGGTCAATTTTAACATCTTGCACTTTCTATCACTCGGCCTGCTTGATGAACCATCTCAGGACAAATTCCGAGGTTGTTATTTTTCCAAATTTTGAAATGTACATAGATTTTATTTCTTTCTTCTATTTATTTCTGGCTTGAATTACCCTCGAACGAAATTATATCTACTCAAGTGCGAATTCCAATACGGCCTAACATTGGCCCAGTTTTGGCAAAAATGTTGCCGGAATCCGGCTGCCAGTATTGAGCCATAGCTGGATGTGTAACTACAGTATGCACTTGGCGGCCAATTATGGCCCAGACTCTGGCCGCCATCACCGGATTTAATTAAAAAAATATAATATTTGTAATAATTACAAAAAATGAAATTCCATCCAAACATTTTGTTTAATTTTAGAACCCACTACTGCTGTACTCTGACGATATGACAAAAAAGGTATTTAAAAAATAAATATCAATTGTTTGCGAGTATTTTGACTTTGAATATTAATGGGTCCTGGTGTAGAGTGAATACATATTATATTTTTAAATATTATATTATAAATAGAATATCTAATGCTACGGGGAATCGAACCTACATATATACCTAAATCTATCGCCTAGCAGTCGGGAGTATCAACCATTGCGCTAAACCTACACGTTGAAACTCGATGAAAAAGCCATCCTCATAAGCTACAGCTCAAAAAAGTTAAAACACCATACTTTAAACTCTCTTTTTCTAATTGAATATTTATTATTATACTACGTTATTTATAGATATAAAATATACGAACTGTTAACAGGGATATCAATAAAATAATTTTTAAATGAATAATTTATATCGATTAAAATTTTTCTTCGTGTAATATTTCGTTTTTTTTCGTTTTAGACTACTTTACAACTTTTTCCAATGACAGTAAATGTAATTTTGTATGAACATTTAAAATTTTTAACGACGGAACGTAGAAATTTCATCGTGAACTTTGACAATTCTTTAATAACAAATTTTTTTAAACATGGAACATGGAACTTAGAATTTTTTTCTTAAAAAAATCAGGAAAAAATTCGCGACAGTTGTATTTATAGTTCTTAAACATTATAGAACTCATAAATCTGAATAAATGCTTTGGCCTGTACTTGGCACTGAATTCCGGCCTTTGGAGGGTCAGACCTTGGCTTTTCCTATTGAAACATGTTTAGCCAAAGTAAAGACGAAGTTGGGAACAGCAGTGCGCCGAGTCTGGGCCGATCTCTGGCCTTTCCTCATAAAACATGCTTTGCCGTGATAAAAGTGACACTTGGTCCAGTAATGTGCCATCACTGGGCCAAGCATCGGCTATAGATCGACAAATTTTAATAGCCAATATAGGCAGCCAGTACGAGCACAACACGGGGCCGGTTAAAATGCCAAAGTTGGCCCAATAACATAAGCCGATCTTTGGCTGCCGAAATTGGACCAAGCCTGGGCCGTGTGTTCAGTTCCGGCAATTCGCACTTGGGTAGCTTGCACTGTACGTCGGATGTTATATTTTATTTAACCATTCATTCTGTAATATCTTTCTGTACCGGGATATTTTCATTGTTTGAATAAACAAATTAATCAAATGATCAAAATGATAAAATCATATAAAATATCGCTGATAACTCGGTTATCAATGTGACGCAAAATTTCATCTTAATGGCGCATATCAGCGCATTTGGAGATCTTCAAGGTCATGCAATGCAAACTTTGATTTTTTGAATGTGTTTGGGCAGGCGTGTTGCCCCCCCCCCCCCGCCCACGTAACACCTGCTATAACTCCTATAGTTTCGTGGCGCAAAATTTTGCTTTTTTGATTAATGCTGCAGGCATTTAATGCTGCATTGATATTTCTTAGCTCATACCTAAATGGCTATAAGCTTTTAAATCAGCCTTCCCAACAAGTAGGACAAAGATTTTTCAAAGTCAAATATGCCACATTCCCCAAAGATAAAAATATTTGCATTACTTAATTTTGCTGCATCGCAGATTACAAGATGAAGACTGTGATTTTCACATGGTAGAAAACTTGCTCTGGGATATAATTCTAGAATACTGCCTTGAACACCGCTCTCTTTTTCTTTCATATTTAACGCAATGTAACTTAAAACCTCTTTCGCCAATAATATAAATTCTGTTTGAATTTTTTTCCACAATAGTGGACACTTACTTCCCTCGAAATTACTCGAAGTAAATGCTCTTTCACTACCAAACCATACTTTCCAAGCAATTCCACAAGGCTTAAAGTTTCCGTTTTGCGGTGGAAAAAGAGTGTCGGAAGAACTACCAAATGATACATTCCTGGCGGTTAGAGATTCTACTACACTAACTAACCTATGTAAGACATTATTCCAATGTTTCTCCTCACGGGCTAAAAGTTTTTGTTGTTCTTCGTCGATAGTTTTGTTTAATTTTAATCTTTGTTCGGTTCCAATCCAAATTTTATACGCAGAAATGTGATTTTTCGAGATTTCATGTTCTCTCAGTCTGTTTGCCATATGCTTCCAGTTATTTAAACCATTTTTAGCTGTATTGGATTTCGAAGCTGAGTAAAATAATTTAAAACAAAAGCAAAATACTTTATCGGTAGAGTTTGAGTACACTAACCATCTTCGTAATTGAGTCTCACCATTCTATAATATTTTGTTTATACTTGTATACTTGGTATACTTGGTGGTCCATTTGTTACTAAATACTCCACAGATTAAGAAGTTTCATTCGGCCATTGCGCTGGATCAAGTGATAAGATATTATTTTCGGCAGCATAGCAATAATTTCCTATATCTGGATCAATGTGTCCTGTGTGTCCATCAACTGTAGAATATACCTTTAAAGTTTCTTCTTATGTCGAATTTGTTACAGTATCACGAACACCATCTTCTACAAATAAGTACCTCATGTGATTTATTGTTTATAGAAATGAAGAAATTATTAGTTAATTAGGATAAAAAAAAGGAATTAATTAGAAATTGAATAAAATTTTTAATGTGTTTTATAGCCAAAAGTTGATTATTTTCCAATATAACATTTTTAAAAGCAAATATTTTTGTCTCAATCATTCGAAGCATTTTCACATTCTCATCATAATGAGAAGATATGGATTTTATGTGAAAAATGATTTTCGTGGATTCCATTAAACGTCGACATTTTGAGGCTCCCTGAGTCAGAAAAAATAGTTTCTACGTCGGTGTCTGTCTGTCTGTCGCTGTCGTCGTCTGTATATCGGATAAGTTTTGAAAGACTAATCGGATTGAAATGTGCTTTGGCAACCAGTTTCAGGGACCAAAAAGAAAGGTCGAATTCGTTATCCAGCTTTTTTGGATAAAAATTCAAAAAGTTAGAGCATTTTCAAAAAAATGTACACCATTTTTTTCAAAATTCAGAAATTCCATGGACAGCTATTAGTTAGTTAGTTAATTTGTAATGTAGGCGGGGAGGGCTCCGTGAGGTCCCAACCCCTAGCGCTCAAGCTAAGAAGCCTCTTATGCCACACCCGTGTTTATTCTCAAGGCAGTACTCCGAACCCGGCCATCCTTCACCGAGTGTTTTTGGATCTCGGTGGTTTCCGTTGTTATCGACGTTCTGAGATTGTACCTCTCAGGTGCCAGGCATACCTATCGCACAGTAAACGACGTCCTCCTTTGTTGATCAGGCAAAGTGATCCTCGCACACTCTGCCATTCGGCAGCCTCCCTAGCAGGCTAGGGTGTACGGAGCGATCCCTCTGAGGTCATCAGGTAGATGCACAGATTCGAAGCACTGCCCTGGTGTGTTATGTCAGTGTATGTGTGTGTGTTCATTACTCGAAATTGGCCAGCGACCATCGAGCGTGGTGCCTCCTATAGAAGCTCCTAAGCGCAAGATGAACGCTGACTCATTTTCGAGTCTTCACAGAATCGGCTTCGACCCCCAAGGCTATTCCCCTCGACACGGGGCCCCACCTTGGTACGATACCAGCTTTTTCTGAGGGGACCTACAGTTTAAGGTGGGTTCCGAACCACCGAAGCCCCGGTAGAATTACATAGAAAAATTTCCATTGGTACCCGGCTCAGGGATCGAACCCCGGACCTCCTGCATGGAAGTCCGACGTGCTATCCTCTGAGCCACCGAGGCCTCTTGGACAGCTATTAATAGAACATAAAAATTCAAACAATTTATCCTTACGACTTTTTTCGATAAGGAAAAAATTGTCAGAGTTATAGCTTTTTCAAAATCCTCCCCAAAAAACGAAAGTTAACATTTTAAGCGGAACAAATCACAATATTAAAAAAAGTCAAGAGACAAAAAACGTTACTTTTTAAAAGCCCTACAAAAATGTAATGACAACTTTTTGAATTTCCTTGAAAAAATCGAAAATTCAGATTTTGATCGCACAAAAAATAATCAATTATTACATTCTCATCATAATGAGAAGGTATTGGTTTTATGTGAAATGTAACTTTCGTGGATTCCATCAAATGTTGACGTTTTGAGGCCTCCTACGTCATGAAAAATAGTTTTTACCTCGGTGTCTGTCTGTCGTTGTCCTCGTCTGTTTACCGGATAACTTTTGAAATACTTATCGGATTGGATTTTGCTTTGGCACACAGTTTAAGGGACAAAAAAGAAAGATCGAGTTCGTTAACCAGCTGTTTTCGATCAAAAATAAAAAATTTAGAGCATTTCAAAAATATTTACATCATTTTTTTTCAAAATTTACATATTCCATGGACGGCTATCCATAGTACTTAAAAATTCAAACAATTTATCCCTACGACTTTTTTCGATGAAGAGAAAATTGTCAGAGTTATAGCATTTTCAAAATCCCCCAAAGAAAACGAAAATTATTTTAAGCGAAACAAAGCACAATCGAACTTTTTGAAATCCCTGCAAGAATGTAATGACAACTTTTTGAATTTTCTTGAAAAAATCGAAAATTCAAATTTTGATCGCACAAAAAATAATAAATGATTACATTTTCATTACAATGAGAAGGTATCAATTTTATGTGAAAAATGACTTTCGTGGATCCCATCAAATTTCGACGTTTTGAGGCCCCTTAAGTCAGAAAAAATATTTTTTACGTTGGTATCCATTTAAACTATGCAAAAACAAAAATAGGTGAAAAGGAAATCTCTTTATTCATCTAAAACAAATTTGTTTATGTACACTCTGTGCAATAAATACAAAAAAAATATTGTGAAATAAAGAACAAATAATAAAATACATTTGCTTTATTTTGTTCTGTCCAATTCAACAGTTGCGAACAGAGGAACAATTTTTACAAAGAATCACGTTTTTTAAATATTTTAAAAAAATACGAAGGGAATATCACAGTTTTCAATTCGTAAGATTTGAAAAGATGCGTACTACAGTTTTGTTTTAAAATCGGTCTTGAGCTGATGTCATAATTTGTTCGTCTAAATTATATCTACAAATTTGCTTTCATCCATTTTTTTATATGACGTGTAGTTTTCGATTTAATCGTGAAAAATAACATGACAAATGAACAAGTTGAATTTGTGTAAAAACGTCCAGCGATTAGGGTAACGAGGGGCAGCGTCGACCAGTTAACAGTCAATGATTTTTCTAAAGTTTATAAGATGTGTAATTGATCCATTTTTTTTCATTTCGAGTCCTACATTATTGTATATCATATTTCCATAATCATTAGTTACATTGATGAAACAATGATTTAATAATTTAATTATTTCCAACAAGCTGTATTTCGCTGTATTTGCCCTAGACTGGAGGGCAAAGCCAACTGCAGCTTTTTATGAAAATCAAAACATCTGAAGATGGCAAAACATGATGGTTTGCCTCTGTGGTACTTTTTGTACTGAAAAAATTACCTTTAGACATATCCAGCGAAAACAATAAGTTATTTTTAATAAAAATAGTGATAGCTGAGATATAACCTCTTGTGCGTTGACATTCTACTAAAGACGGACTACGCGCAAAGGTTTCTACCGTACCAATACAAAACACCCGCTTTACCGATCGGATTTAAAATAAAAATATTTAAAAGTTTATTGCATGTAGCTCAGAAGATAAGTAGCTGTTCTACATTACCGATCACTTATCGACAAAACTTATGATACTTTTATAACCTAAGCACGTGTGAACTATTATTGTTGTCGAGCTTGCCCTACTGGTGAGTCCTCAATTATTTACGATATTTGACATATTTTGGACTTGAATTACGTTCAACTATTTTAATAACATAATTTGATATTGTTTTATCTGTCCAAATATCAAATTTTCATACTGTAAGTATTGCCATTAATGTTGAAAACTTTATATTTCTGTCTGCGAATCTTCCATTCTTTCATTGTCGAAACTATTTTCTGCATAATTTTTCTTTTAAATCGTCAATTTTCAAGATTCTAGTATGTAACACTATTTCTATAATAAAATAGATTTATTTAATGCAAAGTAATATTAAAATTGTTAAATAATAGCGATGTTATAAGCAAAGTCGCATTTGCCCCACCGGTTGGCGCTGTCCCTCCTTACCCTAATGGCAAATAAGGAACGAATATTAAAGTAATCATGACAAATAAAATTTGTTCTTCATTTTGCTATATCTGAATGAGCAGTTTGGAGCCGAGATACATACATTAATATAGTATACATTTAATATATCAAAGTTGAACATAATATAGAAAAATTATATCAATAATATAGAGAATGTGTTAGTTAAAGCCGAAGGATCTTTAATAAAAGAGAATTCTCAATCACCAAATTACTACTGTCGAAGATTTCACATTTGATTGTTAAAGATTTCGTGTAAACGTGGGGAAGTACAAAGACCGAGTGCGTAGCGCGAGGTAAATACGTTGTCGAGCGCGAAGCGAGCTGCGCGCGCCATGGGAATGGGCCCGCGCGGCGGGCAGATTTTTTCATTGAATATAATCTAAGAGAGTGCGAAAATGCAAAAATAAGAGACCAAAGAACATATTTGTGATAAAATCCATTATGAAGATTTGCATGACAAGAATGTCATACAGTTATAAATATGATACGAAAGAAATAATAACATCCTCATGAATATATATCATTAATTAACAACGACTAGTTCCATGAAAATTTTTATGACACATTAAAGTTTTGTTTTACCTTAAGCTTTTCAAATATAGTTTTAGATTTTTTTTTGTAATAAATAATGACATTGTTAATAAAAATGGTATAAACAAAAAGAGATCAGAATTTCAAAAAAGTACCCTTGGTATTCATAATCAGCAGACTTTTGTGGACTTTTTAAACCAAATGTACCGAGCGGCACTATTGGTACATACAGAAGTGTTACTGGCTACTGGACTAATTGTAACTAATTTTGGAATTCAAGCAAAGCTTAGAAAGAATATTTCAGGATAAAATTAGTTATGTAGCAATAGTTAATGAAAGTGTGATGCTTTTGTCTGTTTCTTTAGGTAAAACTTGCTATTCTTATTAATTCATAATATTGTGGGGCTCATTTCGTTCCTTGCAGTATTTTCTATGAATTCGTTTGGCAGGATTTTATCAACAAAATAGTATTAAGGAATTGTACAATTATTAGGTTTATGAACATAATTTCTCCTTAGAAAAATGTATGCAACAACCTTCAAGATTTCAAGATAAGTCAAGGTCATTGTGTCAGAATGATTTGGTATTTGGATATAGCATTCTATGATAAAAATAAAGTAACTGAAATTGTTTTTCAATTTATTTTTAAAGACGGTTTTCAAAACACCTGTGTCTTTGAGGATTACACCCTCATTGCGACTTTTTTTATTTTCTCTTACATTTTGTTTACAGTTTCTGTTTTTAGACAAAAGGCTTTCTATCAGTTTTATGACGGTCTAACCATTTTTGAGGCAGGGATTCAAAAAATATATATAATTTGTGATTTTTCCTCGTAAACCATGCGAAATATCTCAAAAGAGCAAGATATATTTTTAGTAGAACTTTTCTAAGTGCGTACACTTTTATCTGAACATTTTTGTACCTTTCGTTATGTCCGAGAAAAATGCAAAATTTCTATTGTTCCAAAAAAATTTCTTTCAATCTGAAGCACGGCTTTACCAATAGCGAAACTCAGGAGATATCAAATATTAGCATCTATTTCTTTGAAAAAAACATCACGTGCGTCCTAAACTACGACCCAAGACAGATTTATGTGTAAACATCTTCGGTAAACGTTAACTGAAATTGAAATCTTACATAAAGCAAATAATATAAAGGAGTATAAAAATTTATTTTCTTTAAAGTTTCTGGACATCTATTTTCCAATAGGTTAAACAAGCACCCTAGATTTGATAATAATAAACTGTAGATTTTCTCTCAATTATTGTATGAAAGGTGATTAAAGTACCCATTTTATGGGCATAAATAAAAGCCATTATGTGTTAATTTTATTAGAAGTTCTTTGAAAAAACGTCAAATGTTAATGTTTCCGGAAAATATCAATAAATTTGGAAATAACCACTTTTTAAATTGTTTTTGGGCTAATTTTGAAGATAATTTTCTGAGCGCAAATTTTTTATTTGAGAAATTTCAAAATGCAATTTTGAACACGTAAACAATTATTATAACTAAATTTAAAGCGTTTAAGATTAAACATTTAAAAAAATGTAAAGTTGATCAACTGTAAATATAAATTAGGTATTTATTTTTGAAATTGAACTATAGTTCGACTATTAACAATTGAATAATAATAACATTGATTTTACAAGACGATTCTGAATCTGTTCATAATTAAATAATTTATAGATTTTTACGTTAAAAATTGAAATATTTCAATTCGAAAGCCTTAGTAATTAAAGAAATGTGTGCGTCTGATTGAAAGATCAAGACGTTTCTTCAATTTTCAAAAAAAATGTATTCAATATATTATTCATAATTAAATGCTTTCATTCAATTTCAAATTCTATTCAAATAGTGTTGCATTCTAACATAGTCTATTTTTTAAGCATGCAGTTCGAAAATATTTCAGAAAAAAAATGTTTGCTTCAATATTTAACAATATTTGACTGTTTATTTAAAATAAGAAATTAAAAATCCAATATTCAAGAATAAACTAAATAAAATTATTTTGTAAATGACATTTTTCAATTCAGATTTCTCAAGAAACAACTTATAATCGCTATATTGTACTATTTTTAAATTAGAATTGTTTGAAAATGATATAATTTTGAACACTTACAAATTTCTTGATTGATTGTTCAAACTATTTTAGTTTTTAAAACGCAGCCTCTTCCAGGTCTGCTTAGTTAACTTTTCTTTATAAAATACTGATGCGAACCGATAAAAGTTCCCTGGATGAACACATTGTGTCGCACTCATGTTACGCATCTACATTTAGAATTAGGCTAATTATATTTTATGAAGGAGAATAATAAAAATAGAAATTTTATTATGAAAAATTCATTATTATTACACATCTGAGTACTCAAAAATTATAAGAAAAATATTGAAAATTGTTTCTTTTTTCAAATTAGACACAGCATATTTTCCTCCTGTTTATAAATGATTTACAATTGTTTTAACTATTATTATTATTCGAAAGAGAGAGAGAGAGAAGGGATTCTTTTGGTGGGTGAAGAGCAGCAAGCCTCCACACTGTTAAAAGTAAGTTCATGAAATTTCATGAAAATGTTAGTGAAGTTTTCTACACTACGGTTAGTGAAAAACTCATTGAAATTTCATGCAACACTGAAAGTTAAATAGCCTTACTGAAATTTAAATGTAAGTTTTGAAACTATTTTAAGAGATAGTGCATTGAATTCTTTGTAAATGTTCATGAATATCCTATGGATATTCAATGTATCTCACATACAAAAATTCTAAATTTAGTTTCATGAAATATTTTTAAATTTTGTCCATATTTTCATTTAGGTTTATTAATTGTGATAAAAAATGTTATATAACGACTAGCGTTATATATAAAATAGGCAGAGGCAGGGGTGCAGGGCAGCCACGCCTCGATGAGACGCATATAGGTGCCCGCACAGCCCATAAAAAGGAATGAGTGCGTTTCGTCCCGGGTCCGCCACTGGACTCATCAATATGGCAATGTGGACGGACCCTGCCACAAGCGCTCTAAGCAGGAAGGGACTCGACACCGTATTTGAAGGCGCAAGCCCTTGCTTTGATTGCGAGAAGACTTGCGCCAGCAAGCGGTAGCCGCCTAGCGGTGAGAGCCCACACTTACTTCGTTTTCAATGCATGTTTATAAAATTTACGTAAACCA
>CAKNXH010064616.1:34796-45233 GCA_932178445.1 Andricus quercusramuli | reverse complement strand
TCAAGGAATTTCCTGAACAAAAGCTTTACTCACTGAACAAACTATTGTACCATTGATATGTATCAAAATTATCTGGGTTTCTTAATAAATTGAATTGAATTGAATTGAATCTAAACTGCTTGACTCCTGTACCCTTGCATTATCTTTACACCTTATGCTATCTTTATAAATGTTCAATAGATCCTTTTTTCTCGCAATCAGATTCGTTACATTATTAAAGTCATCCACGGTTACTGCTATATCCTCCTTCTCGAAAATTTCTATAATCTCTAGAACCCAATTATATATTCATATAATATATGGAATTCTGGAAAAGTGTTTCTTTTGTGTAGCAGCTGCTTGACTTCGACACCATGATTACTTTCTCCACCGATGCTATTGCCATTCTAGTTAAGGATTTCACCTTCATTAAAGCTTGTGAAAATACCATTAAACTGGAAAACATTGTGCCAAGGTAATTCAACGTACTGACAATTTCTAGTGGTTCATTTTCGGAATAAAAATAGAGATTCTCGGCTAGTCTTCCTTTATGGAAAATCAAAATTTTTGACTTACGCTTGTTAATTTTTGACTTGTTAATGATACAGTATTCCACCAGCAGACAATAGTTGAAATCTCGTGAGTATAATCGATAGGTATCCCACGGGCAAACCTTTCGTAAAAGAACTCATCTATGTCGTTTAAATATAATGCGAAGAATATCGGACTGAGGATCTCACCTTGTAACACAAATTTTCGACAAAAATGGAGAAGTTGAATTTTCAGTAAAAAAAATGTTTTACCAAAAAACTAATGTTCAACAAAATAGTAGAATCTTCAACAAGAAAACTGAATTGAAAAAAAATAGTTCTACTTTCAACGAAGTAGTTCAATTTTCAACTAAGGAGATTAATTTTGTACCAAAAAAAATGTTAACTGAATACATGAATTGTCAAACAAATAGTTTAATTTTCAACAAAGAAAAAAATGTCAACCAAAAAGATTAATGTTCTAGTAAAAAAGGTAAATATACACTGTTAGAAAAATCTCTACTAAATTTAGTATACATGTAATGGAAGCAAGAATGCATAACCTGAAATTAAATTTAGTATACCAGCGTAGAGTAAATTTAGTATATTCATACTGAATTTAGTATGCACGTATATGAAATTTAGTATACGCGTGTACTAAATTCAGTATAAATATACTAAATTTACTGTACGCTGGTATACTAAATTTAATTTCATGTTGTGCATTTTTGCTTCCATGACGTGTATGCTAAATTTAGTAGAGATTTTTCTAACAGTGTACATAAACAGTGGAAAAGTTACATTTTCAGTTATAAAATTTAATTTTCAGGCAAAAAAACGAATTTTCAACCAAATTTCAACCAAATTTCAACCAAATTTAACTATTCCATTTTTGGTTATAAATCTATATCTTACTCTTACGACCGGTCCGGGAGCCCAAAGAATATGTATGCAAAATTTGGTGCCGTTTAGTCAGAAACTGTGGTGGTGCCCCCCCCCCTCCCATATCTAGCCCCCCTCCCAATACTCTTCACAGAAAAAACTCAGGGTAAATAGTGTTGCAGGTAATTTCGTATTTTTGCCTATTCGTATTGGTAAAACACAAATATTACCCTCGATGGGCAGAAACTGTCTTTTGTTCTTATTAAAGTTGTCACCACCGACTTGAAAATTGGAAAGCCACTAGCTTTGAATCGCTGAAGTGAAGTTAGCTGATGGTTGGTGTAACAGGCAAATCGGATAATTGCGGCTTCATAAAGGCTGTTTTGCCGAGTCGTTAGAATTGTCAAAAGTTCAATATGACATTTACAAGGCCTTCAGGGTAAACAATGAGAATTACTCTCGAATGTAGGTAAACGCCGAATAATACCCCAGATGTGCGGGTAGATTTTACCCACATGGGGTAATTTTTGTTGCAGGTAATCTTTACACCGACTTCCGGGTAAAGTTTACACTTAGTTTTTTCTGTGCTACGTCCTGTCTGGGAGCCCAATGAATATATATACAAAATTTGGTGCCGATTATTTAAAAAATTTGTATGCAGAATTTGGTGCCGATCAGTCAAAAACTTTGGCGGTGCCCCCACCCCCCTATCTGCCCCACTCATTACTCTCATGACCTGTCTGGAAGCCCAAAGAATAGGTATAAAAAATTTGGTGCCGATTGGTTAACAACTGTGGATTTGCATATGTACCATACGTTTCAGGCCACTTGATTTTCTATCTTAGAATATATATAGATATACAGTTGATTTTATTTTGCATCATTTGTTAAACAAAAACCATTACCAATTGGCGATTCGGTTTGCCATAGGAACCACATTTCGTGCCTAATCTACACGTGTATAAATTCTCAAGTCGATATGTGAAACGGTGTGGCCGGTATCGAGCCTCAACTGAACAAATTTGAATTTGATATAGTAGATAGTTAAATTTTTCATAAGAATCATTTTTCTTTCAGCAAAAACCAAACGCATTCCAAAATAGTCAAACTTTCCACAAAAATAGTTCAATTTTTGAATTTTCAACCGAATGCACGGATAAAGTGTTTTATCGTAATTTAATTTATGGCATAAAAGAGTGCGGCCCCCCCCCCCCCCACCCTGACAAGCAAAATATTTCAATTTTCAATGATGTCATGAAAATCGCAGCATCACCCAAAGTTTATTATCTGAAATTCCATTTCTCCTCAAAATTAATAGTAATTAATTTGTCTTTGTCTTCAAAGATTCTTCTCAATTTGTAAGTGGCACACAGAATTTTACGTGTAATCCTTTTTTTTTATTGAAAATGAATTAAATTGTACATGTGTGGAAACATAATTGAAAAATAATCGCGCGAAAATAGACCGGATTACTGGGCAATTTATATTTTATTTCTAAGAATTTATAGTTTATTTCTTTCGAGATTGAAAGAAAACAGGACCTCAATCTTTGAGAGTACGCAATAGGCTAGAAGACGCATATTTGTCAAATCGACACCGTCAACTTTCATGTTGCATTTTTTATCTCTAAGAGAGTGACCGTTATTTTAACTTTGAAATATTTAAAAATACCCTGAATCCTAAAATGTTAAGAGAAAAAAAAACAAGAAAATTTTGAATTATCTCCTTTCAAATTTGTTCAAATCTGTGTAAATTTTTGAAAACACTCTGAACAGTCTAAAGTCTTTTAAATTCTTCAAAAATACCTTCGAATTATCAAAAAAAAAAAAACAAACAATTCGTTAGAATTATTACAAGTAACATAGAATATTGAAAATTCTTTCCAATTTTTGGAAATACCTTAAGGTGTTGAAAATTCTTTGATATACTGTGAAATTCCTGAATTCTTGTGAATAACTTCTTTAAAGAGCATTAAAATATTATAAAAATCCGTGGAATTCTAAGAGATCATTTAGAAAGCCCTAAAATGTCAAATGTTCTTAAAAATATTTTGAAGTCTTTTCAAATAACTAAAATCAATTGGAAATTTCTTAGAATATTCCAAAAAAAATTTCTGAAATCATTAGAAATGAGAATAGGAAGTCGTGGGAATACTTTGAAATCTCTGAAAGTCTTTGAAGTCCTATGAAATATCTCATAAATACTCAGGAATATATTATTTTTTTAACAATAAAGACTTAAAAAATGAAAGGAAGTGTTACAGGTTTGATAATATAGCCCCACAAAAAAAAAATTAAATTGCATATCCCTGAACCAGACCCATGCATCCCTATGTATTTTTTATCGCTGAATCCGAATCCGAGGTCAAAAAATTCATATACCCCAAAATTTGTTAGCGAGAGCCAAAAAACACCCCAAAAATGGGGTGAAAATGAGATTAAGCAACCAGCATAGTTCTTGCATCTTAATCAATCGAATTATGCAAATTTTCAAGTCTGTAACACATAAAATTGATTTGAAACACCCCTCCCCACCTGCCCCACCTTCCCTCTAACCCAGCTAACCCCCAAAAACGACCTCTACCAAACGACAAGCATGCTGACCCACCTACCCCTGGGAACAACGAGTTTAGTCGCCTATTTTTTTGAAATAATTATATTCGACACCACAAGCGTGCTCACCCACGTACCCCCTAACTCACCTAACCCCTAGAAACGAATCGTACCAAACCACAGGCAGGCGTACCCACCTACCCCTGGGAACAGCGAGTTTAGTCGCCTATTTTTCGGAAATAATTACATTTGACACCACAAGCGTTCTAACCCACGTACCCCCTAACTCACCTAACCCCTAGAAACGAATCCTACGAAACCAAAAGAAGGCTAACCCACCTACCCCTGGGAACAGCGAGTTTAGTCGCCTAATTTTTTGAAATAATTACATTCGACACCACAAGCGTGCTAACCCACGTCCTTTGAACTTAGGGGTAGTTTCTCCCAACTATTTAGGGGTAGCTTATTAGTATCACGTTTGACTCACGATACTTACCGTCCAGTGCCGATTTTCATGAAACTTGGCACAGGGGAAGAGTTTAAAAAAAACAGGTGTAGAGTTTCGACTAAACTCGCTGTTCCCATTTTAGGTGGGTTAGCCTGCCTGTGGTCAAGTAGGATTGGCTTCCAGGGGTTAGGTGAGTTAGGAGGTACGTGGGTTAGCACGCTTGTGGTGTCGAAAGTAATTATTTCAAAAAAATAGGCGACTAAACTCGCTGTTCCCAGGGTTAGGTGGGAAAGCCTGTCTGTGGTTGGGTAGGATTCGTTTCCAGGGGTTAGGTGAGTTAGGAGGTACGTTGGTTAGCACGCTTGTGGTGTCGGATGTGATTATTTCAAAAAAATAGGCGACTTAACTCGCTGATCCCAGGGGTAGTTGGGTTAGCCTGCCTGTGGTTCGGTAGGATTCGTTTCTAGGGGTTAGGTGAGTTAGGGGGTACGTGGGTTAGCACGCATCAATAGTTTCAAGTTCTCAATGAAATGGAGTTTGAAGGATGTCAAAGTGAATGGTAAAGTTGCAGATTCACTTTAACAGAAACGAATCTGCATCATACAATTGATGATTGATGAAGTCCCATGAATTGTATAATGCAGATTGCGCTCTTCCTTATTGAATTGTAGTGAATCGGAATTGAGTGCGAGTAAATTTTAATAGTAAAGTGCAGATTGGTTAGGAACTTAAATGAATTGGATTTTAAAGATTCAACAATGTCCATCATAAGAAACCTATGGAAATTATTCGATCAGCGTGGCACATAGTAAATTTACGTCAGTGGATAAATTTAAATTTAGCACGTTTTTTGTAAAATTGCAGTATCTAGCATAATTTCACACATGGGTAGTATTGTTACGTCTTGGAATCCTGAGAAATTACAAACAGGACATAAATCAACATTCCATCGACAAAATGACAGAAAGAGATGGCGCGTTGGACTTTATCATAAAATTACGTCTCAGAGCCTCTAATATTGCTCTAATAGTGATGAGTTCTACGTGAATAAAAAAAAAGTCTTTTTTCATTCAAAACGATACCTAAGAAATGTGATATGCGCTTTATTTATCCTGCTAGAGTGTTTGAAAATTTATAACCTCACGAACATAACCTCAAAATTGAAATGTGTTCCTGAAAATTTACGTCCTGCATTTCAGATTCCTGCCATTCAGAGGTTTACAAACGAACCTTTTGTCTTCAAATTCTAATAAAATAATTTTAGGAGACATTTTTAAAAGGTATTATTACGATTAGCCGTCGTTTTTCAATCGATAACGAAATATTTTTGGTGAATCGTAAAATAATCACTTCTCCGATTCATTGGCACTTCTATCCTATCGTCAGCAATCTGCCATTCCAGTTTAAGATACACATTTCATACGACCTGAAATACGATTAAAAAGGTGGTAAATCGTTTCTTGTTTCCTGGGTAGGTTCTTGAATTGGAAGACTGTAGCTTCTAAAGATTCAAAGTAGGGCCGGTGTAGCTTGAAATGGAGTCAAAGGAGTCAAATGGAGTCAAGTTCGTTAGCCAGCCATTTTGAATAGAAAATCAAAAAGTAAGAGCATTTTGAAAATTTTTTAGACCACTTTTTTTTAAAATTTGAAAATTATATGTGCGGCTGTTCATACTAATCGAAAATTGCAACAATCTATTCTCATGACATTTTTCGATAAAATGAAAATTTTCAGAGTTACAGCATTTTCAAAATCCAAAAGAAGAAACGAAAATGAACATTTTCAGCCAAACAATGCAAGATACAAAAAAAAAAAGTTAAGACAAGAAAAATTTTTCTTCTTGCACGCCCTACAAGATTATCATAACGACTTTTTGAATTGTTTCAAAAAATCGGAGATTCTCATTTTTATTGCACAAAAAATAATGAAAAACCAAAAATTCAATTTTACGGTCAAAGTATGCAAGATACGACAAATGATTATTCAACAAAATTTGTGCGTAAAAAAAAAAAGAAAAAAGAGTTTTTGGTTCCTTACCTAGAGGTAGGCCGGGAATTGGCATATCGGAAAATGGGAACTCCTATTTAATACAACGCTGCTGAAGGCTGGTGACCTTCTCAGCATAAAACGTCAACCAATTACGACTCTCTCGGTCAGTGTTGCCAGATCCCTGCTTAAGCGAGTCGCAGCTTGGGTGCGCTCGAGTCGCACGAAAACCGCGCACGCTTAAATAGCCCAAAATCGCGCTCTTTCGGCCTGAAGTAACCCAAAGTAGCGACTTTCACAATTTCGTTCCGAGGAAAGGGAATTAAAAAGCACACGAATGTGTGGTTTGAGAACCAGCTACGTGGTGACGCTGTCTTTTTACCTCTGTACCTCATGGATGGAAAGCATGCCTAAAAGTGTAATGGCCGTATCACACGCCCACAAGCGCGGATTTGGCCGACGCTGCAATTGCGATTGCTGTTGACGTTAACGTCTCGATAAATCAGAGCGCAGGAGCTGACGTTGGCGGCTGCGATCGCATGGATAGCCCGCGGGCAGAAATGCCAACCATTAACCGGGAAATGACGTGAAACTCAATCCTCGCGGTTCGCGGCCAAAATAGCCCAATTCGCGGGTCTCTCGCACTTAAGTAGCCCAAATTGCGATTCGTCGCTAATCACCGATTTCAGTCGCGCACAGAGCCTCTGAAGTAGCCCAATTTGCGATAATTTGCGCGATCTGGTAACACTGCTCTCGGTTGCCATGCCTTGTCCCCTCCCGTAATCTTGAGGTAGAAGAACTACGAGGAACTATGCACGTAAGAAAACCAGATACTCTATGTGTAGCTGAGAAGAAGAAAAAGGTTAGATTATGAATGAATAAGCAAGACAGCATCTCAAAGATGAAGGATGTATCGCCGAAATTGCTGTGGGTTTAGAATGAAGGTAAGAATCAGAAGATTATTTATCATAGCGTGCTACGCCCCTGTTGATAGTGATAAGAAAGATGTTAAAGACGCCTTCTGGGACACTTTGAATGATACAATAAGTACTTGAGATCATTTTGAAAGAATCATTCTGCTAGAAGATATGAACGGATAGGTCGGCGTCCAAGGTCAGGGTACAGATGCAGAAAGGGTACACCTCGCGTAAAGAAAATAAATCACGTGCGTCCTAAACTATGACCCAAGACAGATTTATGTGTAAACATCTTCGGTAAACGTTGACTGAAATTGAAATCTTACATAAAGCAAATAAGAAGATTCTGAATCTGTTTATAATTAAATAATTTATAGATTTTTACGTTAAAAATTGAACTATTTCAATTTGAATGCCCTACGTAATTAATAAAATTCATGCATCCGATTGAAACTTCCAAATCTTTTTTTAACTTTCAAAAACATTTTAATTAATATATTCATAATTTTAAAGTTTTCATTGTTTCATTTTTTTTATTTTTCATTTGTAAATTACATTTTTCATTTAAGATTTTCAAGAAACAACTTATAATCACTAAATTGTACTGTTTTTATGTTAAAATTGTTCAAAAATGATATAATTTTCAACACTTAAAAAATTAATTGATTCATTCTTCAAACAATTTTATTTGGGGCCGTACTTAAATTACGTAACAGCTTAAGGGGGAGGGAGGGGTCAAAAGATTTTGTTACGATTTGTTACTGAAGGGGGGGGGGGGGTCCTTCATTCATGCATGTAACTTTCGGAAATTCACAAATTAAATAAGTATCTCGAAGAAATTGTACAGAAATTTAATATGAATTCAACTTTACGCAACAAAGAAAACTGGTGAGTGAAAAAAGAAACCTAGCCAACAACAATTTTTTTTAATTCAGGAAATAGTCAGGGATTTGGAAAAAAATCTTACAAAAGTCCGAGATTTATATAACTTTAAATAACTGTCAAACCGAATAGATTTGAAAACTTTCAACTTTTATTTGAAATGATTACATTCCGCTTATAAAAGATTCTAGGTTCAAAATGTTACAAATGTAATATTCTCGTTTTTGAATATTAATGGTCAGGGAAAATGAAAAGGTGGTTAGGGAAAAATTAGAGAATTTTTAAAATTAAGTTTTGCGGTAATCCTGATATAACATTCTTCTGAGTAATTTATTTGCTTTGTATTTATATTTCTATTTTTGCAGATGCTTCTTCCTGAAAATGATCTTTTTAGTTGTAAATTTTATTATTTGTTTGAAAATGCAACAGTTTTGTTCAAAAATTAATCTTTTTGCTTGAAAATTCCACTATTTCGTATAAAATTTACTTTTTGACAGAAATTCATATTTTGGCGTTGAAAAATAAATTTAGATGTTTTTTGGATAAAAATCCAACTATTTTTTGGAAAATGTATATTTTTTATGAAAAAATTCATCTATCCGAGTAGAAAAATAATCTTTTTTTGATAAGAATGCAACTGTTTGGTTGAAAAATCAACTATTTCGTAGAAAATTTATCTTTTGAGAAAAATTCACATTTTGTGTAGAAAAATTAATTTAAATATTTTTTCGATGAAAATTCAACTATATTTTTTAATATTTGTCTTTCTGATTTAAAAAGTCATCTGTTTTAGTAGAAAATTGATCTTTCTTCGATGAAAATGCAACTGTTTGATTAAAAATTAAATAATTGTTTTAAAAAGGCATCCTTTTTGCATGAAAATTCAACTGTTATTATCGAAAATTCGTCTTTTTGGGTTGAAAATTCAAATACCTTCGTAGAAAATTTACTTCTTATTTAAACTGGTTTTTTTAAAAAATTTTTTTGAATCACTTTGTTAAAAAATAATCTTTTCGTTGTAGATTCATATTTTAATTTGAAAATTCATCTTTTTGGTTAAAGTTTGACTATTTAGTTGAGAACTGATTTTTTATAATTGAAAATTTAACTGCGTGGGTAAAAGTTTAACTATTCTGTTGAATTTGTTTTTAATGAAGCTTTACCTCTTTGGTTAAAAATTTAACTATTTTGTTGAAAATTAATTTTTTTGCTGAAAATTCCTATTTCACTGGTTGAAAATTCAATGTTTCTACATAAAATTAGTCTTTTGGCTTTCAGGATCAACAATTCAGGTGAACTTTTTTTTCTTTCATCACTGAGAAATCTTTTTATTTGTTGAAAATTCGTCTTTTTAATTTTGAAATTAATTTTTTTTTCAATTACATTTCATCCTTCTAGGTTGAACTATCAACTATTAAACTTTTTTGTTACGAATTTTCTTTTAAGGTTGAAAATTGAACTATTTCTTTGAAAATTCAATTGTTTTGTAGAGAATTTAATCATTTTTTAGAAAATTTAAGTATTTTCTTAAGAAGTCATCTCTTATCGTAGAAAAGTCACTTTTTTTGTTTAAAAGAAATAAATTTCAAAATTTTTGATTTGTATATGTATGTTAATGGGATTTGAATGGTAATGGTTAAAGAAAAAAAATGGTCGAAGAAAAATCATAGAATTTTGAAAATGAAGTTTTCTCCCTGCACAGCACGCATTATCTTAAATACAACTAATTTCCACTAGTTTCAAGTCCCATATCTTATTATTTCTGGAAACCATAAATTACGTACAGCAATAGGGGGGTAGAAACATTTTTTTACGGTTCGTTACATGGGGCGGGGGGGGGGGACGAAGAGGTTCGATTATCCGTTACGTAATTTACGTACGGCCCCTTTCCTAAAACGTATTTTCTCCTTTGCCTGCTTATTCAAGCTTTGTTTATAAAATACCGGTGCGGACCGATATGAGTTCTCTGAAAGAACACATTGTGTGGCATTTATATTACGCATCTACATTTAGAATTAGGCTAATTATATTTCCTGAAGAAGATTAATAAATTCTATCACTTATATCCAGAAAACCATAAGAAAAGACAGAGAGAGAGAGAGAGATGGAGAAGGAGAGATGGGCAAAGAGAGTGACTGAAGGGCTCCTTTCTGTGGGTGAAGAAAAGCGAGCCTCCGGTCTGTGCCATAAGACACAACGTGTTTGTCACAGGCCTGCGTTACACTATGCAGTCGTGGTTTCATTCGAAGCAGGCGCGACTC